>JAVTVY010016795.1:0-63197 GCA_036873755.1 Hanleya hanleyi | reverse complement strand
ATTGGTCCATAGAGGCCAGGATGCCGCCATGGCCCTGACCTCATGGGCAGAGACCTTGGACAAGGAGATAACCTCAGGTGGTACGTCCGTGTACGCAAAACGAATAGTCTTGGCAAGCCAGGAAGATATAGTATTTTTAGATATCTCCTGCTTGGAAGAGGGCCCAAACGGGATGAAAAGACGCACCCGCCCAGCTCTCATATGCTCCACACGCGCCAGGTAACAGGAGAGAGCTCTGACGGGGCACAAGACTCTGTCATCGTCAACAGCCGCGGACAGGATGTTGGACAGAGCCGGGATGACGAACTCTCTCGGAAGATTGTCGTAGAGGGACTGGTTCTTCGCAACAAAACCCGGGAGAGTAGATAACGCCACCCAGGTCCACTTAGGGTTGTATCTCAAAGACCTGAAGTCCAAGGCATGGATTTCTGATACGCGGGCGGCAAAGGCAATCAGAAATACGGTCTTGTAAGATAGAAACTTCAACTCACAGGTGCCGATGGGTTCGAAGGGCGGCTCAGAGAGCCGTCTCAGAACCAGAGCCAAATCCCATTTTGGAAGCTGCGGCGTCGGAGTAGGCCTCTCCACCCGAAAGGAACGAAGAAGGGCAGAAAGGTTGACGTCGAGTGATGGGTTGACACCTGTGGTCAATTGAAGTACCCTGGAGATAGCGGACCGATAGCCGTCGACCGTGGCCGGAACAAGCTGCCTGTCATGGAACAGATGCAAAAGGAAGTCTGCTACCTGGTGAACAGTGGCAGAGGTTGGAACAATTCCACGTCCAAAACACCAGGTAGCGAAGGACTTGTTCTGGTACACCACAGTCGTTGATGCTCTGGTGGACCGGACCATCCTTTCGGACGCTTCGACAGAAAATCCAGCCTCAACGAGCTGATGCTGGAGCACTTGAACGCGGTCAGTTGAAATAGACCGGGATTCGAGTGATACAGGTTGGATCTCGGCTGACGAAGCAGGTTCCACCAAAGCGGCAGCCGACGAGGCACGTCTATCAGAAAATCCATCAGGTCTGGAAACCAAGGGCGAGTGGGCCACCACGGAGCCACACGGTAGACCACGCACGGTTGTGCTTGGATCTTCCGGAGGACTTGTGACAAGATTGCTGGCGGCGGGTAGGCGTACGCAATCATGTCGGACCAGTCCAAAGATGCGGAACGGGAGACACATAGGCCGGCAGTAGATGATTCCAACGGGTGGCGAACAGATTTACGTTCGGCGTCTCCCATATCCGAGACATCTGGGCTAGGATGTCTTCGTGGAGCTGCCATTCGGTCGCTATTATCTGATTCGGTCTGGACAGTGCGTCGGCTAAGACGGAGTTGTGGCGAACTCCAGCCGATACCCATGACGTAGGGTGTTCAATACCCACGAATCCGCCTGGATTGCCTCCCAATTCCTCCAAAACCTTACAAGTCTCCCGCCTACCGGAAGCGCCGGATCTGATGGAATTGGGAACAGCGGCAACGTGCGGTCTCGCCATGCAGAAAGCACATCTGCATGGCCCGTGTCCTCATTTCTTGGAAGCTTTGGCGGACTTCCCTTTTCCGCCACCACGCTTAGAGTGGCCGCTCCCCCCTCCCTTCGAACCTCCGCCGGATTTCGAAGAGGAGGGTATATCCTTCTTGGCACCAGCCCCGGAAGAAGAACTTGAAGATGAAGCTTTCTTCGGGGCCGAGGAAGACGACGTCGAGGCCTCAGGGGCTGATCGCTTCCTCTGTTGCGGTCCAAAGTAAGAATGTGTGGTCCTGGCAGCAGACATTTCATTCTGCAGCTCAGGTAGTACACCGGCAAACAGAAGTCCTGAGGCGGGGGACTGCTCCCTTAAGGTCGATCTCACACTGGACGGGGTATACGTAGGCAGGGCCGAAAACAGTGCGAGACGCCTTAAGTGTACAAACATAGCGGACATGAAGACTGAGGATGCCATCAAGTCCGCGTCTGCACGCGCAGCTGCCGTCAGGAAGTCCTTCATCAGGTTGACGTCATCCACCGGAACAGATACATAACCGGAAGGCGACGTTTGAGGTATACGATTAAGGATCGTGCGAATGGCGTAAAGAAACCAATCAAGATGGGAAGTAATCGCTACCTCCTGTCTAGAAGTATCCTCCAGTAGACAAATCTGACGGACAGAAAGAGAAATGTCTTTCTTCGGCGGAGTAACTCCAAGAAACTGATCGAGTTCTGGTTCCTGGACTGCTGCTCGATCATGCCAAGGTGAACCGTGTACTGAATACGACCGGAACACGGGTCGCTCCAGCGGGAAGACACCAGTAGATTTCTTAAAAAGAGATCTAGAATCCTGTTGTCGTTGCCTCTCATCCTGGGTCTTAGGAAGTGAGAAGGCGTCCCGCATGCGTTCAGCACATTCAAAGACGGCCCTAGAAGGCGGAAGTGACGTGCGATGTGACGGCTCTTGTCGGAGATCAGACATCGCAGTGACCCTTCTGGATTCTACAATTGGCGGAGGAGTCACATCCGGAAACAACTCATACAGGCGAGCCAGTGTATCAGAGTAACTGGACGCGGCGAGGTCCGCATCAGCATCAAACAAGGAAGTCCGTTCTTCCGCTTCCGTCTCAGCGTTATTCACTGTCCCGGGATTCACAGGGGTAAACCTGGGCACAAACGAGGGAGGTGTAGGTCTACTACCCTGCGAGAGATCAAGTGGTAGCTGAGGATGGGAACCGGAAGTCGGCCTCCTTGATGATACGGGGCGAGGTTGATAGCCAGCCCACACGGGCACCGGAAGTGGTGTAGGAGATGGTGGTGGATGCATCAACATGTCACGCTGTAGGGCTGCGAAGTCAGCAGACAATCTATTAAACCCATCAAAGAGGTTGGCAGGAATAGATGTTGCTGGAGGACACTGCCTATCAGAAGGAGGAAGTAAGGCAGAACCGGAAGCAGCCGCATACTGGGACATCGCCGGCCTAGCTGGGTATCTAGGCAGATGTGGGTGAGCAACCCTCACTTGTCGTCTCGGTATAGGTGCATGATATGGCATAGCATATCTGACAAGCCTAGGAGAAGGAGAACGGAAGTGAGCACCCGATGTACCGGAAGTCGGTCGTGTAGGAATACGTGCAGTAGGAAACACGTGACGTGGTACATCAACAGGTCGGACTACAGAAGCCACAGAAGGGTATGAAGTAGGCCTATACACTACACTGCGTACAGGAAGCGGAGAGTACGGCGGTGCAGCATAGGGAGCCGGACTGCTATACACCGATGACGTAACCGGAAGTCTGTTCATCGATGACGTTACTCTCGTACCATACATCGACGAATGACCCGGAACCCCATAACCAGTTGCATAGGCAGGAACATCATACGCAGAGGCAGTCCTATAGTAGGATGAAGTAGTCGACGTCGGAGCATGCGCAGAAACAGCAGCGGAAGTTCCGATGTGATACGATGATACCGGAAGGTAAGACGATACCGGAAGGTATAAAGTCAATGGTTGCATATAAGCATCCGAGATACTCGGAGCTACCGTTGGCCGGAAGTCATAACTGGACACAGGCATGCGTTGACGCTGGTCCGGTTGAGTAAGCTGCGGGGGAGCTGACAACGGCTGTTGTAAAGGCGCCCTGGACAGTCTGGGAACATTCAGTAGGGAATGGCCAGAAGCAGCAAAACCGGAAACGGGTGTAATAATCACCGTAGACTGCACTGGGCGAGGTGATATTACGGTCGCAGGAGCAGCTGACATCTTCGTAGGTAGTATAGACATAGATGAGCTGCGCCGAGATGAAGACAGATTCTCCGGAAGTGACGAGTCCTTGACTACGGAAGTCACAGTCTCCGGGTTGACAATCCGAAACAGGGGACCCTCAGTCGGAAGTGACGTCACAGAGGTGGGGTCAAAGTTGGCCGTCAAGGTCAAGGTCGTCCCGTGCAGTAACTTACCTACGGGACGGCCGCCATCTTTGTTCCCCACCTTGGTCCCTGAAACAGAATTAGTACATGGAGGAGGAGAAATACTGACTACATTCGGCAAATTACTAGATGGAGTTACTCTCAAATCATGCGTAACGGACATATCAAGAGAGGCAGACTCGTCCGGCTCGTTCACAGAGAGCGAGACGGAGAGTCGACCAAGCTCTCGGCACAATCGAAGCCAGGCGGGGGCAAAACTTCACTGGCATATGAACCGACAAGATATTGTTGGAATACGTCGTCGGTCCACAGCTCGCATTCTGCACATTTGGCAAACTGATCACACCAGACCCCTCTACACGGCGGACAAGCTGAATGCGGATCCGTCGTGGGTTTGGATCGTCCACATACAACACAAAACACGGACGCCATCTTTATTATGATTCGACAATACTCCCTGACGATATTTGAAGTCCAGGTAGGTCTCGAATCCAGGAATTTGGTAATATTCCTTCTTCTCTCTCAAGGTAATATCCCAGGAAATCTCCGTAGGTAATCCAAGGTTACGAGTGAGGAATATCGTGGTATTACAGATGTAGATATTGAAACTTTTACGGGAGCACAATGGAACTACGTCTGACCGCTACGATTGTAGAGGAAAGAAGGAAGTGACGTGGTCAGACAGAGAGGATTCTGGGTACTCGCGCATGGGCATTGGGGCATTACAGGGACTATTTCTTTTGGTTCTGTGGTAAGGTTTTACAATGGGGCAATCGCGTAGGAACACGATAGCAATAAGGTATGTGAAGGTAAGTTTTACAGCGTAGGAAATTGGTAGGTGTATCCCCCTATTGCTGAAAATGGACTGTTACCCCTACTGCTGATATGGACTGTTCCCTCTTCTCCTGGAAGTGGACTGCTCCCCCTACTGCTGAAAATGGACTATTTCATACCTTATTGCTATCGTGTTCCTACGCGAGTGCTCTATTGTAAAACCTTAACACAGAACTTAAAGAAATAGTCCATGTAATGCCCAATGCCCATGCGCGAGTACCCAGAACCCTCTCTGTCTGACCTTGTGACTTCCTTCTTTCCTCCACAACCGTAGCGGTCAGACGTAGTTTCTAAGTGCTCTGTAAAAAAGTCTCCAGATCTACATCTGGAGTACCACGCAATTCCTAGTTCATTACCTTGGATTACCTCGGAGATTCCCTGGGATATTTACCTGGAGAAGAGAGTGGAATATTACCAAATTCCTGTGATTCTGGATACCTACCTGGACTTCTACAAAACGTCAGGAAGTATACGTTTGAATCATAATAAAGATGGCGTCCGTCTTCAATGTTCGTTGTGGACAACCTAAACCCACGACTGACCCGCACTCAGCATGTCCGCCATGTCGAGGTGTTTGGTGCGATCAGTACGCTAAATGTGCAGAATGTGAGCTATGGCCCGACAATATATTCGAACAGTATCTTGTCGGTTCTTATGCCGGTGAAATTCTGCCGCCGCCCGGCTTTAGTAGGGCCGAGAGCTTGGTCGCCTCTCCGTCTCGCTCCCCTGTGAACGAGCCGGACGAGTCTGCCTCTGTTGATATGTCCGTAACCCAAGATACGGGAGTTATTTCGCTTCGTAATTTACCGAATGTTGTTACTATTTCTCCTCCTCCTTGTACTGATTCTGTTTTTAGGGGCCAATGTGGGGAACAAAGTTGGCGGGCGCTCTGCAGGTAAAGTATTGCACGGGGCGCCCTTGACCTTGACGGCCACCTTTGATCCAACATCAGTGACGTCACTTCCGACCAAAGGTCCCCTATTCAGGACAGTGAACCCGGAGAGTGTGGCTATACCCCCAGTCAAGGATCCGTCACTTCCGGAGAATCTTTCAACATCTCGGTCCAGCCCATCTGCGTCTACAAAATCTACGGAGATGTCTGCTGTTTCATCATCTGTAATATCACCACTTCCTGTGCAGACCTCAATGATTATTACACCTGTTTACGGTTTTGTTCAGTGTCGCCATTCACTCGTGAATGTGCCGAAACTATCCAGGGCGCCTATACAACATCCGTTGTCGGCACCCCCGCAGCTAACTCAACCGGTATATCTTCCGCGAATGCCTGTGTCCAGTTACGACTTCCGGCCTACGATTATATCGGATGCTTACATGCAACCTCTTAAATCATACCTTCTGGTATCATCTGACTTTCAGGTATCATCGTCTTACATCGGAACTTCCGCTGCTTTTTCTGCGCATGCTCCGATGTCGGCTACTACGTCCTACTATAGGACTGCCTCTACATACGATGTTCCTGTTACTTCATCAGTATATGGTACTCCGGGTCTTTCATCGATGTATGATACTCGAGCTACGTCATCAATGTACAGACTTCCGGTTACATCATCGGTGCATAACAGTCCGGCTGATCCCTATCCTGCGCCTCCATACTCTCCACTTTCTGTACGTTGTGCAGTATATAGGCCTACATCGTACCCTTTGGTGGCTTCTGTAGCCCGACCATTTGATGTACCTCATCGAGTGTATCCTCCTGCACGTATACCTACACAACCGACTTCCGGTACATCAGGTGCTTACTTCCGTTCTCCATCTCCTAGGCCTGTCAGATATGCTATGCCATATCATGCGCCTATACCGAGACGGCAAGTTAGGGATGCTCACCCACATCTGCCTAGATAACCAGCTAGGCCTGCGATGTCACAGTATGCGGCTGCTTCCGGTTCTGCCTTACTTCCTCCTTCTGACAGGCAGTGCCCCCCAGCAGCATCTATTTCTGCCAGCCTATCCGATAGGTTTAACAGATTATCTGCTGATTTTGCAGCCCTTCAACGTGACAAGTTGATGCCTCCACCACCACCACCGACACCACGTCCGGTTCCTGAGTGGGCTGGCTATCAATCTCGCCCCGTGTCATCAATGCGGCTAACTTCCGTTTCCCAATCTCCGGTACCACTTGATCTCGCGTGGGGTAGTAGACCTATACCTCCTTCGTTTGTGCCCAGGTTTACCTCTGCGGATCCTGTGACAGTGAATAACGCTGAGCCGGAAGCGGAAGAACGAGCTTCCTTGTTTGATGCTGATCCGGATCTCGCGGCGTCCAGTTATTCTGATATATTGGCACGCCTCTACAAGTTATTTCCGGATATGACTCGTCCGCCAGTTGTGGAATCGAGAAGGGTCACTGCGATGTCGGATCTCAGACCCGTTTTTGAATGTGCTGAGCGCATGCGGGATGCCTTCTCTCTGCCTAAGACCCAAGCTGAGAGGCAACGACAACAGGAATCTAGATCTCTATTTAAGAAATCTACTGGTGTCTTCCCGCTGGAGCGACCCGTTTTTTGGTCTTATTCAGTACACGGTTCACCCTGGCATGATCGAGCTGTGATCCAGGAACCAGAACTCGATCAGTTCATTGGAGCCACTCCGCCTAAGAAAGATATTCCTCTTTCTGTTCGTCAGATTTGTCTCCTGGAAGACACTTAGAGACAGGAGATTACTTCCCATCTAGATTGGTTCTTATATGCCATTCGTACGATACTTAATCGCATACCTCAGGCGTCATCTTCCGGTTTTGTTTCCTGTTGATGACGTCAACCTGATGAAGGACTTCCTGACGGCATGTTCCATTCTACACTGCGCTTCCTGGTCGGCAACCGGAAGTTCCAGTTCCTTGTGCTCCCTTTCGGACTATCCACGTTCCCCTGGGTCTTCAACAAAGTTTTCAACCCGGTGGCGTCATTCCTGCACACCAGAGGTCTCAAGTATCACTTCTACCTCGACGATTCTCTACTACGGAATCAGTGCAGGGAAAAACTCCGCAAGGACATGGATTTGGGGGATCCTTGTTGCTCTGGGCTATCTTCCTCACGAGGGCAAATCGGAGTTGACACCATCCCAGTTTCGAGTCTTTCTCGGAGTTTCCTACGACACCCTTTCAGCGTTAGCGAAACCTCCGGAAGACCGCTGGAAGAAAATTCTGACGTCGGTGCCGACGATCATGTCAGCATCGCACAAACGTGCTCTCCAATTCGCTGCAATTATCGGCCTGTTAACATCAACTCAAGATGTGACACCTCGAGGCCGGTTGCAGCTTCGGCCGTTGATGATGCACCTCAACAACTTTTGGCGGAAACGGCACCTGAATCCGACTGTCCCTGTGACAGAGGATGTCGAACGTCTCCTGCGCTGGTGGCTGCAGCCGGAGAACGTGATGATAGGTGTCTCCTTCTTACCTTTTCAGCCGTCCCATCAAATGTTTACGGACGCATCGATGGAAGGATGGGGAGCACATTTGGGTTCGAGGTCAATATCCGGCTTGTGGAACGACAGCCAGAGGAAGATGCATATCAATGTATTGGAATTCCAGGCCGTAACCCTGGCCATACAGAGATTTCTTCCAGACCTCACGAACCAACGCTTGTTAGTAGCAACGGACAACATGACAGTCGTCGCCTACATAAACAAGCAGGGGGAACTCATTCTCCCCAACTGCTGGATCAGGCACAGAAATTGTTCAACCTCTGTTGGGACAACGAAATTTCTGTGCGAGCTCGCCACATTCCCGGTCATCTGAACGTGCTGGCCGACACATTATCCAGACCGAATCAGATAATATCGACCGAGTGGCAGCTTCACGAAGACATCCTAGCCCAGATGTCTCGGATATGGGAGACGCCGAATGTGGATCTGTTCGCCACCCGTTGGAACCATCTACTTCCGGCCTATGTGTCTCCCGTTCCGGATCCAGCAGCCCTGGCAGTCGACGCCCTGTCTTTGGACTGGTCCGGCATGATTGCGTACGCGTACCCGCCGCCAGCAATCTTGTCCAAGTCCTCCGGAAGACCCCAAGCACAGCCGTGCGTGGTCTACCTTGTGGCTCCGTGGCCCACTCGCCCATAGTTTGCAGACCTAATGGATCTTCTCATAGACGTGCCTCGTCGGCTGCCGCTTTGGTGGAACCTGCTTCGTCAGCCGCGATCCAGCATGTACCACTCGAATCCCGGTCTATTTCAACTGACCGCGTTCAAGTGCTCCAGCATCAGCTCGTTGAGGCTGGATTTTCTGTTGAAGCGTCCGAAAGGATGGTCCGGTCCACCAGAGCATCAACGACTGCGGTGTACCAGAACAAGTGGAAGACCTTCGCTACCTGGTGTTTTGGACGTGGAATTGTTCCAACCTCTGCCTCTGTTCAGCAGGTAGCGGACTTCCTTTTGCAATCTGTTTCATGACAGGCAACTTGTTCCGGCCACAGTCGACGGCTATCGGTCCGCTATTGCCAGGGTACTTCAATTGATCACAGGTGTCAACCCATCACTCGACGTCAACCTTTCCGCCCTTCTTCGTTCCTTTCGGGTGGAGAGGCCTACTCCGACGCCGCAGCTTCCTAAATGGGATTTGGCACTGGTTCTTGGGCGCCTGTCCTTGCCGCCCTTCGAACCCATCGGCACCTGTGAGATGAAGTTTCTCTCCTACATGACCGTCTTTCTGATCGCCTTTGCATCTGCCGCCCGCGTATCAGAAATCCATGCCTTGGACTTCAGGTCTTTGAGATACAACCCTGAGTGGACCTGGAGTTTGTTGTTAAGAACCAGTCAATCTACGACAACCTTCCTCGAGAGTTCGTCATCCCGGCTCTGTCCAACATCCTGTCCGCAGCTGTTGACGACAGAGTCTTGTGCCCCGTCAGAGCTCTCTCCTGCTACCTGGCCCGTGTGGAGCATATGAGAGCCGGGCGGTTGCGTCTATTCATCCCTTTTGGGCCCTCTGCAAAGCAGGAGATATCTAAAAATACTATATCTGCCTGGCTTTCCAAAACCATTCGTTTGGCGTATACGGACGTACCACTTGAGGTAACTACTTTATCCAAGGTCTCCGCCCATGAGGTCAGGACCATGGCGGCATCCTGGCCTCTATGGACCAACAGACCCGTGTCAGACATCATGAGGGCCTGCTACTGGAGGAGTAACGTAACCTTTGTTTCACACTACCTCCGGGATTTGACGCTTCAATGACGGGACATCTACTCGCTGGGACCCCTGGTGGCTGCCCAGTCTGTTGCGGACCCGTCTTCTTCGCATTAGACCTCCTAGTGGTTTTACCATTTTTTAAAAAATCTGGTAAGTGGCTGCTCTCCCCAAATTTTCAAAAAGAAGAGGGGGGGGGCGGGACGTTTCGGTCTAGTGCTTGTCAGCTATTCACTAGGCCCGCTTATTATATATATATAGGGCTGGGTGATTATATCGATGGCCATACCGTCATGCTACATGTCTTTATGGCACTCGATTATCTCGCTGACTCCTGTTTTATCCTTCGCCTATGCTTGAGACCTTTTCTGTTTTGACCACTATTTCCCTCCTCCTGCTATGATATTCTAGCAATAAGGTATGTGAAGGTAAGTTTTACAGCGCAAGAAATATGAAAAAATTTGAAAATCAATTTTCCTATTTCTAAGCTTAAACTTACCTTCACATACCGTGATGGCCCTCCCAGCCTCCCCGCTGATGGGTTATTCACACTGCGGTTGAATAGGAACGAAGGAAGTCACGTGGTCAGACAGAGAGGGTTCTGGGTACTCGCGCATGGGCATTGGGCATTACAGGGACTTTCTTTTGGTTCTGTGGTAAGGTTTCACAATAGAGCAATCGCGTAGGAACACGATAGCAATAAGGTATGTGAAGGTAAGTTTAAGCTTAGAAATAGGAAAATTGATTTTCAAATTTTTCATGTTCCTCCTACTGCTGGAACAAGATGTATACCCCTACTCCTATAATGAATGGACTGTGTAACACATACTGCTGAAAATGGATTGTGTTCCCCATGCTGCTGAAAATGAGCTACATTTATTTACCCTACTGCTGAAAATGGAAAATGAGCTGTGTAACACCTACTGTTGCAAATGAGTTGTGTACGTCTAATGCCGATCATGGGCAGATACTCCCAACTGCTAATAATAGGATGCCTGCTGATAATGAACTGTGTTCCCCATGCTGCTGAAAATGAGCTATGTAACCCTTCTGCTGAAAATGGAAAATGAGTGTTCCTGCTGCAAATGAGTTGTTTGTCTAATGCTGATCATGGGCATGATAAAAAAAAAACCCAAAGTGCTAATAATGGGATGTGTACCCTACTGCTGGTAATGGACTGTGTTTTACATGCTGCTGAAAATGAGGTGTGTAACGCCTACTGTTGCAAATGAGTAGTGTATGTCTAAATGCTGATTATGGGCAGGATACCCCCCCAACTCCTAATAATGGGACGTGTACCCTACTGCTGATAATGAGCAGTGTACACCCTACAACTGACATTGTGCTGTGTACCCCTCCTGTTGAATATGGGTAGTGTACCCCTATTGCTGAAAATGGACTGTGTGACCGTACTGGTGAATCGGGCTTTGTAGTCCTGCTGCTGAAAATGGACCACCTTTCCCTATTGCTGAAAAATGACTGTTGAAAATGGGTTGTGTACACCTATTTCTGAAAATGGGTCGTGTATGATATCCCTACTGCTGAAAATGGGCTATGCTACTCATACTGCTGAAAACAGGCTTTGTACCCCTTCTGTTAAAAATATGACCTGCAGAAAATGAGCTGTATGTCTCCTACTGCTCAAAATGGACTGTACCTCCAACTGCTGAGAACAGGCATTAATCCCTATTGCTGAAATGAGCTGTGTACACCCTGCTGCTGAAAAGGGTTGTGTATTCCTCCTGCTGAAAATGGACTGCACAGGGGGAATGGTTATGTGAAATGTGGCTGTACATCACAGCCAATCAGCAAAGCAACATCCTGTGTATATCGACCAATCAGAAGACCGCACTGCGGTGGTCTAATGGTTAGAGCGTCGGCCTCGTAAGCGGTAGGTTCTGGGTTCGATCCCAGGCCGGGTCATACCTAAGACTTGAAAAATGGAACTTGTTGCTTCCTCGCTTACGCTCAGCATTAAGAGGATATAACAAGAACTGGTTCGCTCGGTGTCAGTATAATGTGACTGAGTGGGGTGTCATGTCTGCCTACGGTATGATATTTCAGTGGGACAGCACTATAAAATGGCAGCATTAGATCTGCTCTGTTACAAGTAGGTTCCCCTTCCCCTCCCCCTCCCCTCCCTTCCCTTCCCCTCCCCCTCCCCTCCCTCCCCTTCCCCGTCGTGATATAGCTGAAAAAATGTTGAAAGCGACGTTAAACCCTATTCACTCACTCGACCAATCAGATCACTTGTTTATCATGACCATGGCAACAATGACAACAGATTTGAAAACACCACAGTTGTCTGGCTTGTGGAATATTTGGTGGTACATGTAGATGAATACACACATTTTCAAGAAGTTATGAAAATTAATAAATATAAAGGACATATAATCGATTTGAATAAATCACTATTATATTTATTATCATTCATGATTTATTGAAAATACATGTGTTCATCTAGTATCAAATATCTCACAAGTCTGGCAACTGTCTAAAACACTGAAAGTGGGCAGAATGCGGTCTGCTATGCAAGATGGGCAAGGTTTCTTTCGGAGCTGAAAATGAGCTGTATATTCCTATTGCTGAACATGAGTTGTGTATCTCGACAGCTGAATACCGACTGTTTGCCCCCAACTGCTGAAAATGAGCTTTGTACCCTCTACTCTTCACAGTTGCCTGTGTTTTAGGATATTTGATGTACATACTCCCAGTATGTATATTTTCAACAAATTATGAAAATCTATATATATGATGTAAAAACAAATCGATTTTTACGGGGCGATTTAGACTCGTAGGGACTAATGGTCCTGTCTTATAGTGAGAAAAAACTTTAGCACCGGCGCTGTGTCTTGCTAACACAGCAAAAGATAATAGTTCTTGCACGACAAGAAAGAGGTCTGAAACTTTCTTCTTTAGAATATTCAGTGTTTTTAATATTCGCGTATAGTTGCAGGTCTGATATATTTAAGTTACATTTCCATTTATCTAATTTTATGCATGTATTTGTTTATTTTCCAGTGGCACTACTTTCCTACTCAAAATATGTCGTCTGCTGAACCACAGATTTTGAGAGGCGCATGTTGAGTGATTTTGTGGGGATAACTCATTCTCATTAGAAAGCGTGTTCGGGCAGTAATTTACTCTTAAATAGTACCAGTATAAGTGTAATTCATTTTAGAAAACAATGGGATATTTCGCTTTGCCTGTATTCATTTACATTTTCATGAAATATGTGTGTTGAGCTACAGTTTGGAATTTTCGCCATTTGAGCTTTGCCCTCAAGACCCTCACCATTATCTTTTTATGATAATTTTCTAAAATCCAGTGGTGGTCAAATCATTTACGTACCGTAATAATTTCCCTGTGTTCAGAAATGTTTTCTTTCCATTCTGCTTCTGAAATATTCATAGAGTGTTGCAAGCATTTCCCTGATCTACACAAAGAGCTCTACATATTACATGCACCCAGTGTCTTTCAGCAGAAAAGGTGACAGGGGAGATAACCACCACCATAACAACAACATACATTCTCCATACAGTAGTTGGTGTTGATTTGTAATGGCAAGTTATATGCAGAAAGATCGTAATTGTTAAGAATAGTTAACCTCGTTCCCACAGCCGCGCACAGAAGTTCTTCCCGCAGCAATGGAATATTTAGTGGCTATATTTAGGAAAGCGTGAAATCCCCTAGGAACAAGGTTTGCCAGAAACCAGTTCTGTTTCTGTTTAGAAAAAGTCCGCCATCTTTTAAGCCATAAGGTGAAGGAATCGCAGACGACCCATTTGCAGTGATTCAAGTAAATTAAATCTTCATGTTCTGTCGTACATTTGTCTACAGGATTATCAGTCAATTCAGCCAGCTGTCAATGTCATCGCTGATAATTCGTCGGTCCACCAATACATAGGATGCTTCCCGAAAGAAATATGTGACTCGTCTGCAGCTCATGTGCTGGCTATTTCAAATCTTGGCAATGGCAGGTTGGGAAAAATACCTTGATCGAGTTTTGCGCGAACGATCGTTCAGTTCGCCTGGAGGTAACTAGCTAAATAATATATAGCCCTCACGAGTATGAGGGCTATAGGTCGGCCCCAGTCACCTCCAGCGAGGGTTTTAGATAATTTTATTACGAATCACCCACCTCTATCCCCTCCCGCGCACTATTTTAAAATCTTGCGCACTATTGTGAAATAGAGACGCATATATCGCCGTCTGAATTTTCCAGTTGAAAACTTCAACTCTCTACGCGCCATGTTCAGTTCAGTTCAGTTCAGTTCAGTTGGTAGATCCCTCCTCTATATAGGAGCACCTTCGTATAGGAGTACATATTAATATACAATCAATTGGAACCACTCAACATTTATAGCTCAACTATCGTGCTGTGAAGTGAACATTCATACAATTCTACAATTGGACGAACTACTATCCTGAAAGTGCTGTGATAGTCTAACCATGTGAGCTTCCTAGCGGTGTATGCGATGTACTACTGTGAGTGGATTTATATAGCGGTCACTGAAAGACACCCAGGTACTTTATTCCCCAAGTGCCTCCGCTGGCGAAGGTCTAGCGTAGCAACTAGTTCCACCATCCGTCCATATTACCCTGGACACCGAATCAGTCCAGCGCCGTGTGAATAGGCGAGTATATATGTAAGCGGTCACTGGCGAGGGGCGAACCCACGCCAGCTGTAGCACTCCGGGTCAGAGTCAAACACACTCTAACTACTTCGGCCACGACACGCTCACATGTTGGTGACGTCACGGTATATGTGTGCTGGCCGTTTGCAATTGAACATGGCGCGTATGAAGTGGAAGTTGTCGACTGGAAAATTCAGATGGCGATATATTCGTTACTATTTCACAATAGTGCGCAAGATTTTAAAATAGTGGGCAGGAGGGGATAGAGATTAGATGTACGGCAGTTTCAGAGATCGGTGATTCGTAATAAAGTTATCTAAAACCCTCGCTGGAGGTGACTGGGGTCGACCTATAGCCCTCGTACTCGCGAGGGCTATATATTATTTAGCTAGAGGTAACTGGTTACGCAAAACGAAATAAGCGGGGAGATTTTTTTTTTCGTTCGCGTAAAAATGAATCGTCAAGTCAATTTATTAAATAACTTACCTTTTTCGCCGCTGTCAAAACTGCAAAGTATGAATATCAATAGAGTGGATTAAATGTTGGATCACATTATCACGATCGACATCTCGTCCATGGTGCATGGCAGGGTATATTCTGATAACTCACGTCATTCATTCACTCACTTTCATTATCGTTCGGACATTTACTTCCGGGTGTGCGCAAAGGCCAACTGCGCATGTTTTGGGCGGAAGCAGCATGTTCATCATGGCAGAATTTTCAGTAAACATCGTGTGTTGAGCAAGGCTCTAAGTTTGTAATTTTGTCCGTAATAAATACGGTATTTGATCAGTTGATCGTCGTGACTCTTTTCAATTCACAGGTGTCAATAAGTTTTTAAAGCAATAGTTGTCATATTATCTCAATCAAGGCAGATTATGGAAGGAACATACGCCAGTCTTTTTATCTCTCGCGGCTGAAGACTAATCGTCATAGACGCATGCCGACGGAATATCAAAGAGTTAGTGGAATCATTCCAACAGCCTATTTTACATTTAAATAGCCCCGTTTTAGTGCCAAAGGCACTAGTTTCTTGTTTTGTTTTTTTTTTTTCTTTTTTTTTTTCTCATATCTTTGAGTCAAGTAAAGTCATTCCTATTGATGACAAAGAAAAATGGTGTGTCAGAGTTTAGAATATGGTAGAAAATTGAAAACTAGTACAAAACAAAATTTAAAATTCGATTTAAATTGTTTTTATTATATTTGTTAAGTTTCTCAATTAATTGAAATTATACATAGGAATCTACCATCAAATGTCCCACAAGCCAGACAACTGTGCTATCGGCTCTGCTGGAATGTAACCTGAATAACAAATCCATCGTAGACCTAAGAGACTGTATCTTTCAGGATTTGATTCACCATCGTCCCAGCGCACGTTTTATTCACTTAGCTACACAGTTCGAACTACTAACTGCAGAAGTTATGTGTATTAGCCGCATAGAGTACGATGTTGATACACAGGGTATCTGGAATGGACTGTACGCCATACTGCTGATAATGCGCTGTATACTCCCTACTTCTGAAAATGGACAGTGTATCGGTGTTGTGAAATGGACTCTATCCCCTCCCGTTGTTTTCTGTTTTTATTCACAGGTGCTCGTTACCGTTGTTAATTGGTTAATTAGGTTGATCATAGGGAATAGGCCCTAAATTTATTCCCTACCTCGCCCCTCCCCCAATTATTAATCAATTAACAACGGTAACGAGCCCCTGTGTTTGTATTCAGGAGAGTACTTTGTCTTCACTCAGGCTCTGAATTATTGATGGCTGCGGTGGAAATCTGTGTCAGCTTGTGACAATAGTTGTAGGCAGAACGAGATGACAATCTCTGATCAGCATCAGATCGTAAAACGCTCCCTATACTGTTGTTCGCCTCATTAGTGACAAAGCAGACTAGAGATCCTTTCCCAGATCTGATCTTATTCAGATTAAATGGTTCATGTATACTTTGCCACAAGTTCCCAAGTTCATCTGACTGAATGCTGGTATTTTTAACGTGTCGCAGCTAGTGTATGTTCAGCTTTTAATATGCCGTGTTGTGTCCACGTATACGCTTTAGTTTGGGATTCTCAAATTTCATCATTTCTTAGAAATGAATCTAACGGGAAACTACTGATGTACCTTAACTTCCCTGTCGTAATATTTACAGTGCATGTGTTGCGTGCAATCACACAGCTGGTAATCGTTTGAAACGATATATGCATACGGGATTGTACCTACATGTATTGCCCGCAGAAAATATCCGGTCGATATATCTAAAGAGATCATCGGGTAAACGTCAAAATACTGGGTAAGAAACATGTTCTATGCACAGTGGCGTGGGAAGCTCACCGAAAGTGCAAGGGGGTGACAACCACCAAGTCGGCGATAATCCCATGGAAATAGCGATCCGCCTCCCCTCCTTCCCGCTTCGGATGCCTCCTACGCTACTGCTGCATTTAGTTTATACGATTTATTACACTTAGACCCTGCCAAAGACTTTTTTAATTATAAATTATAAAGCCAGTTGCGCACAAATGCAACACCGAGAGAGAAGTTGGTCATCACAGGGACAATCCACGGGTGTAATACGTATACGGGCCCTCACAGCGCAGTCGGTAGGGCATCGGCGTGTTGAGTCGGGGTCGTGAATTCGAATCCAGCTGACGACCAATTCTCTCTCAAAAATCATTTCATTTTAATTAGTCATCTACATATAATTTGGAGATTGTCCATAATTTTGCTTGATAATATACACTGTCAGAAAGATTGAGTCATTCTGACTCCATATTTTCCCAATTCGTTTTTTTCCCAAACATTTTGAGTCTTTGACTCAAAATTTCTGGGTCCGTCTACCCCTAAAATGTTGAGACAGACTGACTTAATCTATCTGAGAGTGTTTCACGCTACTTTTTTTCTTCATACCCCCTCATAGTGTACTAAAACTCAATTGCATAGTGTGACGTCATATATTGCATTGGTATCTGACTGAAGTAATAATTACCGGTGTTTCGCTGGCTTATATCTTGCAAAATTGCATAAATGGTAAACCGCACAAACATTTATGACCATATACGGCTTATAAGCTCTCCTGTAGACAACTTAACAAACCCCCAAGAATTGTTTTTTTTATATACCTTTATACAGTTAATAATACAATATCGCCATGTATATATTGTTGAAAGAGTATTTCTCAAGGATTCCAAATACATAAATTTGTTCGCTGTAAACTTGTTCGTTGTGAAGATTTTCTATTTTCTGTAAGTAGAGGAAACGGAACATTTATTGATCACCATTGATCATAACTTCATTTGCATTCTTCTTCCATTCATGAATTGAAGGTTCACACGTTTCTCAATTGACAACATCTCTGGAAGGAGGCTTTACGCTCTTAACTTTCGTTTCTATCAAATGGGTGGTTGGGTGGGTTCAGGTTCCTGTTGCTTCAATGCATTTTGCTGAGAAGCAACAGGAACTTGATAATGTGATGTCTAGCACTGTAATATCACTTGTCTTTATTGCACCATGTAAGCGTCCTGTCTGTGTCTTGTGCGATGTCCTCAGTGTTTTATAGGGTGGATGGAGGGTGTCTGGTTCCATGTTGCTTCAAAGGTTTCTTCTTTGAAGTAACAGGAACGCAACTGGCCTGGGTGGTGCTTAGTGGGTTCGTCGTGATATGGCGGAAATATTGTTGAAAGCGACGTTAAATTCTATTCACTCACTTACTCGTTTCTATCAATCAATAGTATATTAAGCGACATGAAATCTAATTTTAAAAAAATCGCATATCTTGAGGAAAAAAATGTTCATTGTGTAAATATCGTATTCAGACCAACATCGTTGGCGTGCTATATGAAATTAACTGCAATATCAGATATTTTATAATTTCGATTAATGAAAATCTCACTATTTAATTGTTTCAAATTCCACTCTCTAAAAGAAGTTGAGTGAAATTTCACTCAAGTAAGAGTGGAAATTCATCCCACTCAAAGCTTGAGTGAGATTTTCACTCAACTTGAGTTACTTTTCACTCAACTTGAGTTAAATGCACTCAATTTGAGTGACATTCACTCAAGCATAAGAGTGGAAATTCATCCCACTCAAGTTTAGTGAACTTGAGTCGTTTTAATTCGAGTTGAGTGAAAAGTAACTCAAGTTGAGTGAAAAGTAACTCAAGTTTGAGTGAACAGGAACATTTCACTCAAACTTGAGTGGAACAGTTCACTCAAGTTTTTTTAGAGAGCAGATTAATTTCCTGATATCAGACTTTCGCCTAACAAGGTCTAACAATAGAGAATACATTTTGTTCGAACCTCCAACCCCCTTTCTAGATCCACTGTGTATTTGTTCCCGATGCGGTCACACGATTGTCGTCTCAGTTTAAAAACATTCGCAAGTTCTCGGGATCTCCGGTGGCAGACAAACGATCTGGGTCATCTGTACACGGCAAGACTGACCCTGACAGTGGCGTCGGAACGTAATTGAAAGTGGTGGGGGGCACTATCACAGCACAACAGGCGAGGGTCCAAGGGCCGCCTAGGCCCCGGAAGCTCCGGGGTCCTAGATCGCCGGAGATGCGTTCTGAGTGTTTTCCCGGGAATAAAACTGATCATATTGCATGCAGATTTGTGGTTCTATTTTCACGATGTTTTCGTAATTATAAGCACGCATCGATTTGAAAACATCGCACATCATGCCTGCATCCATTTGACTTTCTAGTTCTATTTAAAGCATACAAAAACGATGACTTTTAGTTCTTGGAAGGGAAACCAATATGCCTACCGATACGATTCATTCAGACAAAGATAAAACAAGGAAATCCTCACAGCCCAACAGGCGAGGGTCCAGGGGCCGCCTAGGCCCCGGAAGCTCCGAAGTCCTAGATCTTCGGAGATGAGTTCTAAGCGTTTTCCCGGAAAAAAATTCGAACATAATGTATGCAGATTTATGGTTCTATTTTCACGTTTGTTTCGCATTTATAAGCACGCATCGATATTGAAAAAGCATACTTCATGCCTGAATCCATTTGACTTTCTATAGTTATATTTAATACATAAGAAAACACATAAAAAAACGATGACCTTTACATCATGGAGCATTAGAACCAATATGATACCGATTCATTTACACAAAGCTAAAATAAGTGATCCTCACAGCCTGACAAGCGAGGGTCCAGGGGCCGCCTAGGCCCCGGAAGCTCCGGAGTCTCCGGTTGCCGGAGATGCGATTTACGCGTTTTCCCGGAAATAAATCTGAACACAAAATAGGCTATATAGATTTGTGGTTCTATTTTCACATTTGTTTCGCATAAACACGCATCGATATTGAAGAATATGCCGGACTCCGTTTGACTTCCTGGTTTAGCACAAACAAAACAGGCCTATAACACACCACCACACGTCCTGGCCTTCAATCTGTAATTTTTATGTAGGGACATGGTCAGTTAGGAGTGCCGAAAAGGGGGCAAAGATATTCGCCCCCCCCCTCCCCCCCCCGGTTCCGACGCGAATGCGACGTTAAACCTTAATTCTCTCTCTCTCTCTCTCTCTCTCTCCGATTCCGACGCCACTGCCTGAGAGCGTGCGTATCCTTTTTCAGCCTACTTTCGGCAACTATCAGAGGGAATTCCCCGAAATTAACACCCCGTGATGTCGTCAGCCAATCCGCTTAACTCTACCGACGCAACCCAAAACGTCACCCGACATTTTCGAGTCATATGCTGTCCTACTTGTTCAAAATTACAGATCTACAACACCTCTTGGATGATACGGAAGTTATTCATATCTGTATCTTTTGTAAGCCCAGAAAATATATGTTTCAGAAGTAGTATGAAAAGCCTTTAATTTATCAGATTTCTCGAATCTGTTCTCCGCCGGATGAAGGCCGAATATTATACGGTAAAAAGTATCGGATATCGCTCCGCGATAATGGCGACACAGGATTCACAAGCCATCTAATGAATGGCGAAGTGTACGCGAATGCGGTGGCAGATAGTCCATCGGTCTCCTTCGTAGATTTCCGCTCGGGACTACCGAATGAGTTTGAATATTGACGCTGTCGGGACTACTTTGCGAACTATAGGCATAATTTTAAAAGTATTATAAGCCTTAAACTATGTGTGGATATAAAACTATTTGTTGTATATTCAACCATTATATAACAATTGTGTAAGGGAATACTCCTTTCCACAAATTTCTGGGGGAAATCCTTGCGCCAATGTCTGGTGACCACGCACGAGGAGAGGAATCACAACATCAACATCACAAGGGAGAGGGTTTGATATAGGCTCTGCCTGTTATCCAATCCCCATTTCCATTTATATATTTTCATGGAGATAAAATAGTTTAAACCAATCAGAACGTCAAACCGAACGCTGGCGAGTGAGCACGATTGACACGTATCCCCATTTTCGCCCTCGAAAGTCGGATGCGTATGGCTTCGACTGAACTAGATCGCTATGTCATGAATGGTGTTCCCCCTTTGCCTCAGCATATAATTTTACAGGGTCAGGTATACCAGGCTGCCCCAAACCGTTGAGCTTTGAATTGAATGATGGGAAACACTGCTATTTTTGCCACAGCCATCACACTATAGCAACCATTTCGTCGAATATGTTGGGTGGATAGGTCGGAGTAGTTTGGAAACGGGAACCATTCTAATCCATTTGCCTATACTTAGCCATCCATACATAAGATGGATTGCGAATCGTGTGTCTTCATTATCGCGGAGCGATATCCGATATTTTACCGGATTCTGTTCGGCCTTCATCCGGCGGAGAACAGACTGAAGAAATCTGATAAATTACAGGTTTTCATACCACTTCGGAAACAGATATTACCTGGGCTTACAAAAGATATAGGTATGAATAACTTTCGTATCATCCAAGAGGTGTGGTAGATCTGTAATTTTGAACAAGTAGGACATCACATGACTCGAAAATGGCGGGTTACGTTGGGGTTACGTCGGTAGACTTTAGCTGATTGGCTGACGAAATCACGTGGCATTGATTTCTGGAAATTCCCTCGTGCAGTTGCCGAAAGTAGGCTGAACATGAATACACACGATCCCAGGGTCAGTCTTACCGTGTATTTATAGATGACCGGGATGGGTACAGGTTGCATTCTAATCCTCATGACGACCATTTTGAATTTACTCACGATCCTCTGGTCGGTTGGTATGTAAATAGACTCCTTTTTGTCGTTAGATGTAATTCTCTCTCTCTCTCTTTAATTTTTGTCGTTTTAAAATAGTGTAGAGTAAAACAGAGTACGCGTATGCGTGGGCAACCTCCCCACAGCGCATGCTCCTATTCACAGGCCCACTCCAGGAGAGGAATCACAACATCAACATCACAAGGGAGAGGGTTTGATATAGGCTCTGCCTGTTATCCAATCCCCATTTCCATTGATATATTTTCATGGAAATAGAATAGTTTAAACCAATCAGAACGTCAAACCGAACGTTGGCGAGTGAGCACGATTGACACGTATCCCCATTTTCGCCCTCGAAAGTCGGATGCGTATGGCTTCGACTGAAATAGATCGCTATGTCATGAATGGTGTTCCCCCTTTGCCTCAGCATATAATTTTACAGGGTCAGGTATACCAGGCTGCCCCAAACCGTTGAGCTTTGAATTGAATGATGGGAAACACTGCTATTTTTGCCACAGCCATCACACTAGCAACCATTTCGTCGAATATGTTGGGTGGATAGGTCGGAGTAGTTTGGAAACGGGAACCATTCTAATCCATTTGCCTATACTTAGCCATCCATACATAAGATGGATTGCGAATCGTGTGTCTTCATTATCGCGGAGTGATATCCGATATTTTACCGGATTCTGTTCGGCCTTCATCCGGCGGAGAACAGACTGAAGAAATCTGATAAATTACAGGTTTTCATATCACTTCGGAAACAGATATTACCTGGGCTTACAAAAGATATAGGTATGAATAACTTTCGTATCATCCAAGAGGTGTGGTAGATCTGTAATTTTGAACAAGTAGGACATCACATGACTCGAAAATGGCGGATTACGTTGGGGTTACGTCGGTAGACTTTAGCTGATTGGCTGACGAAGTCACGTGGCTGAACATGGATACACACGATCCCAGGGTCAGTCTTAGCGTGTATTTATAGATGACCGGGATGGGTACAGGTTGCATTCTAATCCTCATGACGACCATTTTGAATTTACCCACGATCCTCTGGTCAGTTGGTATGTAAATAAACTCCTTTTTGTCGTTAGATGTAATTCTCTCTCTCTCTCTTTAATTTTTGTCGTTTTAAAATAGTGTAGAGTAAAACAGAGTACGCGTATGCATGGGCAACCTCCCTACAGCGCATGCTCCTATTCACAGGCCCACTTCACTGTTTGCCCCATGTGAGGTGGTCGGTGCGTGGGTAAATCCCCCGATCAGTCCCATCAGTTTTGCGCATGGGCGAACTAAGTTTCGTAAATTTCGAACCTGAGAACTGATCTCAATCCCAATCAACTCGATAATCTCTAGATTTTTTTTTTTTTTTTTTTGTTTTTGTCGCTATGGGCAACCGAGATAAAACAAAGAATTGAAAAATGAAAGTTTGACAAATACCGCTTCTAATAGTTTCTGATGTAACCTCCTGCATGCACACTCGATGGAAATCCTGTCCGAAAATCTGACTGGTGAATGGAGTATTATGCCCCGGTGGGGTGGTTGAGACTGCTTGGTTCCAAGGGCGGTAATCCATTGTATTGTAGTGGAGAGGGGGATTTTTGGCGGTTACCTCCCCTCCTTTCCAGTTCAGAGAGGAGATAGGTGATGAGGAAGAGGCGGCAGCGAGATCTTGTCGATTTAACCCCTGAACGAATAGAATACAGCAGCTTAAACTATTCTGTTGCATAGCCACAACTGTTCCTATCAATAATACCTTCGGATGATAGTCACAAATGGCGTTCATTGATCTTCGTGTGCTATAACCCGTACCGTATAAAAGTTCATTTTGATGCTCCTTACCTGTTATTTTCGGGAAGCTAATTCCTTCTTTTCCACGCTTGTCCATTTTAAAGTTTCCGGCGCTGGTGATAAGCTGTACACGAGCCGTTTTCACATCGCCCTGACTTTCTCCATGTTACGGTAGACGCCATATTGCGTGTATTTGGGCCACTACGCATGCGCAGTTACACAATATGGCGTCTAGCGTAACATGGGGAAGGTCAGGGTCGATGTGAAAACGGCTCGTGCACAGCTGATCACCAGCGCCGGACTTTAAAGGTTATACAAAATGGTCTCAAAATCTGCTACTTTTTTGTGCTAAATTGTTGTAGAGGTGATTATATAGACTTGTTTTACATTTTTGTTTGTTTTCAAACTGCCCAAGGTTGAAAATAGCAGCAGTAAAGTGCGACAATTTCATGCCCCTTTCCAAACTGCGATTTCAAGCTGTGACCGCTTGACCTGTGACGTCACAACCTGATTACGATCTGGCTCAAATGCCTGTTGTGACGTCAAAATGTCAGTGCATCACGCTAGAGCTCCCACATTTGTGTGAATCTTTCGTAACAACGCTCGACGTCATAGATTATGACGTTTAGGGCGCAATCGTAAGCAGGTTGTGACGTCATGCACCAGTGGTCACGGCTCCAATACGTTTTCCCGCACATGTGCTATTCGTGTCCTAAAACTAACTTCGACGACATTATTCGAGAAAAAATACCAATTTATACTAATAATAAATTACTGGGTATGTTTTAATGCAAAGTAGTATAGAGTCATTTGGTATAACCTTTAATAAAAACGACAAGCGTGGAAAAGAAGGAATTAGCTTCCCGAAAATAACAGGTAAGGAGCATTAAAATGAACTTTTATACGGTACGGGTTATAGCACACGGAGATCAATGAACGCCATTTGTGACTATATATCAGCTGAAGGTATTATTGATAGGAACAGTTGTGGCTATCTGTTGCATAGCTTATCATATTACGGCGGATAATACATCCTTTACAGCGAAAGTCTATCTGGGTAGGAGCACAGGCTAATGACAAACTCGAGGATACCTGCATGTTGTACCCATTGTATGAAATTTGATAGTAATTAAGCATTGTACGGATTCCGTCAGAAATTATCCGTCGTGTGGCTGAGGGTAGGACGTTCGGACTGTGTACACAAGACAATTCATGAGAACATTATTCTTTTTATTTTGTTGGAATTATTATCTTACTAAAAACAAATTGTTATGGATGGTACTTTATTATTAATTTATTATTCAATCTTAGACTGCCTTACGCATTACTGCGTGTTTCTCTTGAGTATCAACCAACTTCTAAATTTCACTCAAATAACTTGGTATATACTAGATATCGGTATTGATTCTCCGATAATGCTTGTACCGGCGGTACATATTTTTGTAGGTTAAAGTAGTTATATATTTTATTATTGTAGAAATTTATCTATTTATCTAGAAAATAACAAAAAAACTGGCTATATATCAATCTGAGTAAACGGCGATGTGTATGAAAAACTACCATCGTGGGCGATCTTGATAAATTAATATCCTATCAATGCTCCCCAATCGTATATGCAAGCGACATATCCAAATGGGGGAGTAGATAGGATTTAATTTTAATTAGATTGCATCGCGGGTTATACTGAGATTTTCTATATATCTGAACAAGATATAGTCGGTATACCGATACCAGAAAAAAAAATGATATATATCTTTACTGCATTTTTCGAACTTGGAACGAAGACGGACAAATGTGAAGAAATGTGGAAGGGTTTGTAAAAAAAATGTTGCTCAGAAGTTGGAGATCTCATTATCTCATTATATCACTATCTTCTATACAAATGTCACAACAAAAATTTTTATTAAATAAATCAATAAAACAACCACATAGCGAGAAACTGATACCCAGATATTGTTTTGTACATGCACAACATGATGTAGTGTTTAAGCATATATTCAAAAATTCCACGGAAAATCCCACATATATCTTAGAACAAAAACTGTACTATAAGCATTTTTTTTTCGTAGGTCCTATATTAGCATGCCGTTATTCATGAAGCCTGCATATGAATCTCAAGGAATACATCCATTTATGTCAAAAGCGGTTTGAGTCCGTTTTTTTTTTTTTTTTATTTTTTTTTATTTTAATTAATAAACCTTGACATCTCCGGATATTCTTGATTTGGGAAGGTTGAAAATTGCATTTTACTTGATTGTATGCCATTAAAAAACGCATGCAGAAAAAAAATGTTTGACCGAAAGTGTATATAGGACCAACTAGGATATTATAGTGTCTTAATTCTGTAGGCTATAATTACTTTAAAGTGAAACATTGGGATATTTTTTTTCAAAGAACTGTTTTTCTTTCATTTTTTTATTTTATTTTTTTTTTTATTTTTTACCGTTAATAAAATTAATATGCACGAGACTAGCTTTAATCCAATTAGTTACACAGGGCAAGTTTCGTCAGCTTTGGGTACTGAATTATAGGATAGCATATTAGAATAAACAGGACGAACGGTGCAGAACTTGGCGGATATGCAATCATGGTCAATCCCGCGTTCATTTTCTGTTTGTTCTTTCATGCTGAGAATTATGCTACATGTACATGTACAAGCAAGGCCTGAAATCATTCGGTGACTCATACAGACTTCTATGCCAGTGCACACCGAGTTTCCTACTGGTTCATTCATGCCGCACTGTGCGTAGTATTTTCATTCATCAATGTCCTCGTGGGGTCAGCGTAGCGTTGGCTCGCGCTCAACCGCATGGCAACCACGCGTGCTCGCCTTGACAATGTACACACCGGTCTGGACGGATTTGTGAAACGACGACAAGAGAAAAGGCGTTCTGGTGGGGAAATAACTGGTTAAATAAGGTAGGATTCACTTCAAACGTGCATTGTTTCTTACACAGAATGTTACCTAATCTTGCTTTCATACCGAATACAGAAATATCAAGGCCTCAGCATCAGTTTTGGAGCAAATGAGCGTGTGGAGATCGTTACGCGCCGTACTATGTGGAGTCCAGTTCTCGTTTTATGTAAAGATACGGTACGGCGTATTATGAACGTAATCATCATTGTGAAGCATTATTCTAGATATCATTGACCAGTTGTCATGTTTCATCCATAAGTTTCGGCATGGACCGGAGCCTGCATGGCACTGGTGAAATCTGAACAACAACAACAACAACAACAAGCCAAGCTCCAGTTTGAGGAATGCACCAGCGGTAAAATGGTATAATTCTTGCTTATGACAAGGAAACTGCTTTCTTTTCCCCACAATTGAAGCATTTCGATTGACTCTCAGATGACATGCATGCAACCCAGGCATGTCAGATATAAACCAAGCTGTTCATGAAATCCACGAAATACGTAACCAAACTGTAATTCCGTCACATACCAGGGTAATTGAAAATCTCGGTTATGTCATTCCTGAACAATTTTGCCCAAGTTGTTGACAAGTCGTTCTGGCTTTTTCACATTTAATCGATTATACGTGCATTGCCGAGCACATGACAACAGAATTCATGTGTTTGGGTCTATCCTCAATCTCAGTAAACTCAGATATAATATCGCGGAATATTTCCCTGATTTACCATCTTGGTTAACCTAGATTGGGTCTATCCTTAGAAATTTTTAGACCGGATAAAATTGAAACTTGTAACGCCTTAAAAGATGGACCAAAATGTAATTCCGTCACGCGGTATTCGAATGTCACGTGATCAGGTACAAAACAATTGTATTTCTCCTATTTTTCTCTTATCATACAGTTCTTAGTAATAGGGTTAGGAAAATGATATTCCATAACAGATGTTACCATGGACGAGTAATATAACAGGGGTTCAGAAAAACTGAAAACATGGGTACCTTGTAATTCACGCCACGCTGTTTTGGTGAAAACGGAATGTCTTTCATGGGTGTCGTTTATAGGGTGGGGGGGGGGGGGATGCTGCCCGCCATCTTTGCATTTTATGAGACTGGTGGTCGAGCATGTTGACTGGTAGGCCTATCAGCGACTGTCGTGGTTGTTGTGTATGGGAGAGAATGTGAAAGGGGGGAGGGGGAGGGGGGTGGGCGTGGTGGGAAGATGGATTGAGGTCCAATGAGCTGAGCTACATTATAGTACATATCCATAACTATAAGCCATTTATTAATCAAAAATTCCTGTCAGATATCGTACGGTATACCATATTCTTATTTCTATTTAACGTGTCACGTATAACTTTGTGTCGTGGGCAGTCAGATTCTTTTATTGTCGTAGTTTGTACAGACTGTATTAAACTATGGTAGTCTGAAGAACACATAGATATCACCAAACGAAAAGTCCATCGGGGAACAAAAGCAGATGACACTGTACATAATACATGTCTTATAAGAGAACGCTCGCATATATATATATATATATATATATCCGCACAGAATATAGTCTATTTTATATCAGAGAGATTAGAAGGAATTTACACCTCAAAATCAGCGGTTTTGCACAAATACTCCATACTGGTTGTGTTACCGTGGACAATTCAATTTTCGTTTTTGGTTTCTCGAAATCAAAACATGGCAGTTTGATTAAACATCACAGGACCTACGAAGTAGGGTTGATATGATTTAAGTGTGTACCTTGACCCGAGACTGACCATTAGCTTTTCCGGGCTTGGATTGGACCAATTCTCGTTAGCAAATGCAATTAAGCTCATTTCCTTGGTCGTAGAAGGCATTGAGACATGTTTTTGCCAATTCCGAGGTTTCTAGGTCACCTAATTAAGTCAAAAATCGGGTCAGAAAGTAGGTCATATTGATCTAATTAGGTCAGATCACATTGACATAATTAAGCGCATTTCCATGGTCTTAGGAGGTATTAAGACATATTTTTGCCAATTTTTAGGATTATAGGTCAGCTAAGTAGGTCAAATTTTCATCAAAAATTAGGTCAGCTCAGAATTTGCTGGTAACAGTCCCCTAAAAAATGTATGCCAAACATCAAGGTTCTGATGTCAACGGTTCTCCTTATTTTGTGGCAGAAAGGATTCGGATGGACTGATTCACTCACTGACTGACTCACTCATTACCGGACAATATGCAAATGAGAGCCTACTTCGTAGGAAATTGATATTTGACCCCGTCCATTTTTATTTTTGTTTGTTTTTGTTTGTTTGTTTGTTTGTTTGTAATCCCAAATTCGAAAAATTGGAAGTTGACGGTCAAATTTCAATTTTTGATTTTCCTACGAAGCAGGCTCTCATTTGCAAATTGTCCGGTGATGAGTCGGCAAAATAAGAAGAACCTTGGCAGAACAAACACATTTTGTTGATGTCATAGCTCTATGAATATTCCGTGGTCCATATTAGGAGAAGTGCATCTGTATGGTCTCTTTAAATTTTAAGTTTGATTGGGTATTCGAAGGAAATGACCACCAATACAACCACCACTTGCCATATAAATGGCATAGACAGACATCAACGAAAATCCTGCCTGCACGGTGCATCCTTCCCACAGCGCATGCTCCATTTCACAGGCTCATTTATCATCCCTGCCTCCAATAGCGGAAGTCGACCTTTACTATACGTTGCTATGTCGTATAGCACGGTTCAGTTTCAATCCGGCCGAACAACCCCTTCAGTTGTGCATAAAGTGCATACTTTAGGCCAGTTAGGGTCTGTGATACGAAAACATTTTTGTTTAAGAAATTTGAGTGTGGACTAAGCTGACGTGAACCCGGGCCTCGTTATCCAGTTGTTAACTGGTTAATTAGGTGTAATGGGGTTTGGATGGGAATATTGAAATGGGATGGTTTCGAGGGAGTACCAACGAATTTCAAGCGGGAACATGTTGTTGTCTTTGGTAAACGAAACTTGTCGGCAGACAGTTCTCTGTCCAACCACGTGCTAGCGGACCCTACTTTCATTGACTGTTCTTCCTCATGTACATACTTAGGTATCCCCGATGTACAGGTGAGTCTTTCGACTCTTTGTTGAGGTTCTACACGTGGGGTACACTCCAAATGCTGAACGTTGAATACCACCTTATATTTAGTAACGCGAAAACGGACTGTACAAATACACCGTCAGTTCTGACGTCTGCCCTCAGCTATCCAATCGAGTTTACCCAATTATATTGGTCAAACGAAGCCTGACCTTTCGGGCCATACACAATAATATTTCTGTTTCCATTAACCCTACCTACCCATATAAATCCTGCGCAAATAGGTAAAATATTGCTCCCCCCCCCAATAATCATAAAAAAAATAAATAAATAAAACTAATTAAATAAAAAATAATTAAAATAAAATAAAATTTCTGCCTACCTACCTACCTACCTACCCAATTTTACTAAAGTTGGTTACTGGAAACACATGTTATTGTGAATGACATGATTCTATTGCACAGATCTTTGTATTACAGAAACCGTAGAAGTCTCGTTGTTGAATACACCACCCGCGTAAAATTTCTGATCATAACATTGTAGCAAGTCAAGCCAGACATTGATGCAACACTATGTAGTCCCTTTAATGTGTAGCTGTCTATAGTTTAGCTTGAATATACACTATTCAGCCCAGCCGACTATCTTCCGAGCGCAAGCATGTACAACCACCACATGATTTTGATAAGTTAAATATTGTGCCATTATTCGGGATATTTATCAAAGCAGCATGGGGGCAACATGCTTTATGCATTAAGGCTGACTTCTCCCTTCCTTCTCCTCGAATATTTTTACATGAAATATTACTATTATACAAATGAAATAAAAATCGGGTTCATCTCTTACTATATGGATGCCGGTCACCGGGGGAACCCCTTGGCATGAATTAACACTTAAATGATAGGGAAATGTGAAATAACTATAAAGTTTCATTTTTTTTCTCTCAAATTTTCAGATAGCACGTAGATCACTATGTTTCATCTGAACAAGAATAAGGAGACTGGGGTAACTGGGTTAAGGTCCTGTCTGATGCACACAATTTCATTTTTTTTCCTACTTTTTTCCATCTACATATTCTCGTGTGATTTCAATTAAAGTGAGATGGTTGCCATGATAATGAACAACAATTGCGTGGTTGTTTAGCAATGTGCGTTCAGCAGGCACACCGAAAATTTGATTATTCGTGCGTGATTGAAATTTGTCTGAGGCGTCAGTCTCCTTCTTAATTGTTGCATGTAGTCACACACCGTAAAATGGAAGGCATTCGACGATACTTATGTTTTTCTTATCTATAACATTTTTATTTTCCGCACAATTCCTTCCGTATATTGAGATATTATTAACAGAGTAAGTTTTCACCAAAGTTTGTTTGAATTCACCTCGGACAAGTTTTCATTTTCGCCACTGTGGAGAAACCGGAAGCATTCTTTAAAAAGGCTCTATTTGAAAACTGCATAACCCATAGAATTGTTTTTCGATTCCATATACCAGAGCGCAACGGCAAAACATATATAAAATGCACGCATGCAGCAATGATTCAATTCTGCCTACTGTGTGAAATATTTGTCCACATGCTGTGTATTCTTTTTCCATGTTCACTGTCCGATTTCATCCTGGCAGTTTACGGCATGAAATTGCTTTTCCACCCCCTAAAGTCACGGGGCACAATGTCTAAGACTATATCACTATTGGCACAGACGCATGGTTCCGGCCATACTATTACCCTATGCCACGAACGGACGCACCGTCCATACTCCTCCTTTCATGCTACTACCCAGTGGCACGGACGCACATTTCATACCCCGTGACACGGACGGACGCACCGCTCATACTGTTCCTTTCCTACTACTGCCGAGTGGTATGGACTGGCGAACGGCTCATACTGCTCCTTTCCTACTACTGCCGAGTGGTACAGACGGACGTACGCCTTCTTTTATAGATTAATAATCCCGGTTTAAATGTGTACGACAAAGCTAGAAACAGACAGAAGCCCTATCGAGTCTGATCGACGCAGTATTATCTTACTTAAATGTGAGTTACGGTATACAACCATCTCTCTATTTAACAGATTTTTTTTGCAGAATTGAATAAATTAATCTTTGGCATCGCGAACGTATCACAAAGAGCGCTTCTTCTCGGGTAAACGAAACATACATATATATTTTAACTCCCGAAAGATAACGTTAATCCCATAAAGCTTCCTTTAATAATAAATAAGATCAATCTACGCTGATAAACAAATTTTTAGTCTGACATTGGCAGTAGTGCACAGAGGCGCCGACCGACCGACCTTATCTCTATCATTCCACTCAGCATATACTCCCACTCTAGAGCCTCTAGCCAGTCTCATGCCAGAAATGCCTGATGCTGCTGATGCAAGCCGTCTCATGCTTTTTCCTGTATCGGTTATCGTAGGAAGCGGCTGTGTTCTGTGAAGCCATCTCTGATCCTAACACCTGAACAGCCAATACTTCTCAATGGTAGATTCTACAAATATCCTCTGGTGAGTACTTAGACCTCTACCTAACATATAGTACATTAAAACCTCCAAACTATCGCTGTTATAACGGTAAAATAGCCCGATATTCATCGAATAAGGTTCACCATATTGTAAGGAAACTACAGGCATGTGTGCCGGCATCATCAACCGGCATGTTTTCTGCTTAACATGAATCAGACCGCTTTGTATCAAGGTGAACGCTTCACCGGAAGTTATTTATAGATTTGAGAATAGTTCACACACGCTTACCGGTTAACCATTTTATTTGCAAGAATACCTCGTCATGTGTAATTAAGATGATATCAGACACGTGTGTGCTTGGCCATTTTGTTTTATTTCCATGATTCAGTTGAACGTAAATCGGTGTATCGATTGTTAGTTATCCTGGGAGCGTTATATCGGGTTCGCGCCATACACCCAGAATTTCGCTTGTCTTTTTAAGGACACCGCCTAGTGCGCGTGTATTATATTACTCAAATTATATCCATCCCCCTTTTTTAAGCGGAATAGAATCGCCCGTGGAGGGAGGCATTTTCGGACTGGAGGGGGAGCTCTAGACTAAAACATACATGGACGTGTCCGTGCCATGCGTTTTCATTTCTCTATATACAATGGATGATACCATGTGCTTGGTTTTTACCCTAATTATTCTATTTTTCCCCGTACCTCGATACACATCAATGGAGTAGGATACTCGAATCTCTGTATGCATGCATGATATTTAATGTTTCTACTCTTGGGATATATGAATGAAATAGGGAATCTTGCTATACAATTTGATTATCACTACGAGTTTGATAAAACCCACATGAAACCACAGGGGCTCGTTACCGTTGTTAATTGGTTAATTAGGTTGATTACGGGGGTCGAGGTAGGGAATAAATGGGTTAACAACGGTAACGATCCCCTGTGCAGGAAACGAGCCGTAGTATATAAATGTCGTAACAGAGCTTGACCTGCAATTGATACTTAGCAAAAATGTAAAGGGTGTGATACAGCTTTTGTATCGTATATGGGTATCACATTTGTTTTGACTTCTGTGATATGTGAATACACTAAAGATACACAAACTGTGTACCAGAAGTAGTCACTGTGGCACAAATATCATGCACAGTGATGTGTACAATATATACACGTGTACTGTGTACTTTTTCTCAACAAAAAAATAAATGTATAAGATGTACACAATTGTGTGTATAAAGAGTACGTACACGAGTGTGCAAATACTATGATACAAATTACATTGTGTTATACAAGCTGTATTAGAAAGACTCGATATGGCTCGATATGTCTTCCTACTCCATTTATCAGTCATTTATACCACGTGACTGACGTTCTATTGTTACCACTGTGGATCAACATTGGCAAAGGACCAATTGACCTTCACCATGATTTCAAACTTCATTAACAATTCAACGCTGAATCCCCCAATTTAAATAAACCAGGACGCGATTTAATGAACCTGTCTTTATATTATAGGTAACAAAAAATTTAAACTAAGGGTTTGAACTGCAATATTTGGTAATTATTACACATCAAGATGTTCATTGTCTGTAGCAAGCAAGGCAGATATGTGTATATATTTTGTGTATCAGTTGTACACAGTATCTATGTACATATGAAGGTACACATGCAGTGATAAGTGAGCACAAATGTACACAGTAATTATGAAAGCGTTGGGACCACAAGGCCACAAACCACTGAATATTCGACTTACTTAATATGTAGTAAATTGGCCGTGCACATCTTCAGAAAACTATATTCCCTAATATTCGCCGCCACAAATGACCCACCACATCAGGTAGCCTACCCTTTCTGCTCAAACGCATGGAAAATTCAGCAGACACTCCCCACCATATTTTCGGGATAAGACCGCCAGAAAATAGGGTCATCCAGCCGACACCATTACGGCAAATTTCGGAGGTGCCAATCAAACTGGCCCAGATTTTTTTCCGATTAAAACTTGAAAATGTGGTTTTGATATATTTGAGAGTCAAATATTATTCAAACATTTTAAAATACGTCACAGACCCTTTCTGGCATAGTCCGGTATAATTGCCAATCAATGTTCGCCGGAAGTCAAGTCCCTATAATAATCTTACACCCAGAAACTTAATTCAGTGGAGGTTTGGGACCACTAGCGGTGTCGGTACACGCAGCTGCAGTACCCAACTGGCGTTGTGGGGAGATGAAACGGCTCTATGTCTACCAGATATTCCTTGGCTCAAAATTTTTCAGCTTTTATCGAATTGATCGAGGATGCGTCTCCAATTTCCACTGGCTATCAGGCGGAAAGATGAGTTTTGTGCTTTGTCTTCCGTCTCGGTAAACACGTCCTAATCCACATCTTATACACGTATTGTGAAAAACTATATACACCCCAGCTCATCGATGTCCATTTTTTTTTTTTCAATTTTCTCACTCTCAGTGGATTGATAAGCTTCAGACCCCTGAGGGGCATTCGGGCGGCGAAATCTATCAACTTGGGTCCTAATAGCGTTTGGTATTATCCCTACCTTAAATATATGGGTCATGGCAATCGATATGCCGTATTCACAGTCTTGGCTTTTCATTAATGAATTGCACGAATTCGAGAACCCGCTGCAGCCGTTCTGTAAAAAGAGTGCAATGTGATTGTCATGGGTTCCCTGTTCCATTTGTTATCCCCGGCATATATGCTCGGGGGATATAGCGCTAACCACCGAAGTCTGTCTGTCCGTCCATCGGTATTTCTTGTCAACGCAATTCCTGCACGTTTGGTTAGGTTCACACGATACATGGTTGATATTCATCGGCACAGTCTAGAAATGCGCATGTGCTCTCCGGGTTGACGGAGGATTTTTGCTTACTGAGTTATTGCCCTTTACAGTTCAAAATATTGCCTTGTCAACACAACTCCTTGTACACTATTAATACGGCTCACATAATACTTGGTGGATATGTTGGTGGAAATATTGATGGAGAATATGCCAAATAACGTTTTACTTACTGAGTTATTGCCCTTCACAGTTCAAAACATCTTCGCATTTCCAAGTCTAACACTACACGTGTTGACTAAACAAACACATTATCTGCTCAGAATACGGGTTTGGTGATGTCATAGTCTATAAATATTCCGTGGTCCATATAGGAGAAGTGCGATTTATGACCTCCTCAAAATTCAAATCTGATTGACTATTCGAAAGAAATTAACATCAATACAACCACCACTTGCCATTTGGAAATCACACAGGCAGACAACAAAGAAAATCTTCGCTGCACGTTGTTGGCAAGCTCCTATCTTGATTGGCTATATGCTATCACGTGCGTTTCTCGGTTTGAACAATTTACTTTATTCATTAGGTCAAGGTAAATGACGGAACGTTTAGTATTTAACTTGAAATGTGAAGATGAGTTCAAAATAATGTAGATTTAATCGTCCGTCCGTATTTCCTGTCAACCCTACACTTTTGGTATGGCTCACATTATACTGGATATTTTCGGCACAGCCAGTCTAGAGATGTCCATGTGGACGGTTTTTGATTACTGAGCTATTGCCCTTCACAGTTAGAAAAACAGTACATTAACTGCTATCTTGTCAATGTCAACAAATCCTTCACTTTTCATACGGTTCACATTATACTTGGTGGATATGTACAAATATTGATGGAGAATATGCCAAATAACATGGAGGTAAGCTTTTATCTTGTCACGTACCAATGAAGAGGTATTGCCTTTTTGTTTCTATACCCACAAGTGTGCAACAACATAATGCATTCAAATAAACTACCCCAATTCGTTACGGATGTGATATATTGCACATCACTGATTTCCTACACACAGAAATGAAGCTGTTTTCATCCTTCCCAGTTCACTGACACTGTGGTCAGGGGATACACCATCTTATGATGGCTCTCGTTCCTTGTCAAAAATCCCCGAGCCCAGTGACCTGCAATCTAATTAAAATTAAATCCTATCTGCTCTCCATTTGGATATGTCGCTTTGAGCGCAAATAATTCTCTACGTATTCGAGAAACAGCTGGTGTTCGAATTAACAGCTAACAAGTGCCATTTTATTGACCACAATAACCAAATCCACTACCTGCAAAAACTGTATTAAAATACACAAGTCACTGTGTTGGTGAGATCTCATCATTTCTTTTTGTGTTATTCGGTGAATAATAGTAACACCAACCGTAAAATGCCCTGTATCCGGTAACCTTCAAGGGGGTAACTCTACCAGGGTAACCAGACCCACTCACAATACCCAATGGTGCATGCCTTTGTTCAGAAGTCTCGTTGGGTGAAACCTCGACAACTTCCCTAGTGCGTCTCACTTGCGACGAACAGGACAATGACAAATTATTCAATCTCACAACTTATGGATTAGCGTTAAAAGGTGTAGGTAGGTGCCTAATCTCTGGTAGGCACTTGAGCGACTCGGCACTTCTACTATACTGATGACGTCACAGGCACGTCACCTTTACCATCACAGTGAAGCGTCCATTGCCAGTGGGGATGCTTGCAGATTGAATCTACACCCAAAACTGTTTGCAACCAATACCATACAACCCAAGTTATGCACACCTCCGAACATGTATTTCTCTACTACTTCCCGAGTGCACCTGCACATATCACCGATCTACCACTACAGTTGTAATCTACCCAACTTCAAGAAGACACTAAACACGACACATTTGGGCCATGTTTTAGCCCACCTATATCCCAAAACTCCGCTACAACAGGCCCTACCGAGTGCGCATGCCCGCGATGACGCCACCAGCTAAAGTCCCGCATCGGCCCCAAGACCCCGCCAATCGTAATCCACAGCATAAGCCTTATCGATAATATTACCATACCATTTGTTTCACACACACACACCCAACCACCTCACTTTGGTCTTTGATATATGTTGGCATTGTGAGAAGTTGGTGCTGGGTCAACATCGGGCCTTACAGACTAGTCTTCTGTTTTAAATGCCGTCATTTTCATCTGACGTCGATACAGCTCACCAATCTCCAGTGTACGAGTTGTCACAGCGACACAGCTCACTAATTACCAATATACGAGTTGTCAGAGCATTTCCATCATAGCTCTCTAGATTTGTATCTATATATATCGCTTATGCCGGTGCTAGGGGCCGTGTGATCATGTCATCGAAGTTGCCACATGAACAAATACAATAAAAGCGTACCTGAGATACAACACATATCACGAATCGTTAGATTCTTTGTTTGTGCTTTAAAATAGGTTAACCAGAAGACAATACTGTGAAGTCATGTGGCTCTGTCGGTATGTCGGCACCTCTTCCCACTTCCCTTATATGTGTTGTAACTATAATACTCCAGCCACCTGTCAAACTTTCGGACAGGCTTCTCGGCCGAGCAGCGCACCACCGGAAGTGACATCATTCCTAGTAAAAACGATGTTTGTCGAACATTCCGATTACTTTTCAATACTGCACTATACCTCTGCTGACCTAGAGTTGAAAAGGAGAATCTGGAGATTATTCTTTCGTCGATATGGGCAAAGCATATGAAACATACACACCTATTATCCACACCAATGAAAATATTGTGTACCGGAGAGGTATGATACCATACCGGTGACTACGTCTTCACCGACACGGTACCACAGCGGTCCGTCGGTGGTTGTGTGTCCGCTCCGGTACCGCCACGGTACCGTTATGGTGACGATGTAGTCACCGCAACGGCACCATACCGCTCTGGTCACAATGTTTTGAAATTTCACCGTCGGGGACCTTACATGTGTAGTTCGCTTATGTGCAAATTGAAAGAGATGTTTGGTCGGATTCAAACTGAACTGTATGAGGGCGTGCTTTCTTCCTACACGTCCTAGCCACATCGAAACGGAGCCTCTTGAGAGCTGACCAATCACAAAGCTTCCTCACGATTTAGGGATGTATACTTGAAACGCCACACAACTGCATGTGGGGAAGGCGTATTGACCTCGAGATATTATGAACAGAGAAATGTCTCTTGAATTTATCGATATATCTGAATTCAATTAATTTTAAATGAATATCAAAGTGGTTTAAGAAAATGAATAATATATATGAGAAGATGATATTTACATATACCGTACACTTCTCGTCCCTCGCTGCAAAGTGCCAGACGCGTGGCGTTGATCTGACGAAAAACGTCTTTGAACAAGGAAACCCGGACCTTGGTTTCAGATCTTGAATCAAGATGGGGAGCTGTTTTTTTTGTTAGATCTGCTTTAATCAGATTGGTTATGAGTGTCAGTTTTCCCCGGATTGTTTTTTTTTTTTGCGACTTATCCGGATTTATCAGAGTCCGATTTTACATGTATCCGTTATGACACCAATTTTTTTCTATGCTTTCTCAGTTCCAGTATTTTCTGGTTGGATGTTTCACAAATTATGTAGGAATCATCCCAAATTCTCCACTGAAGATGACTGAAATTATTCGAACTTAATATTCCTGGTAGTGTGATTTCACCAGGCATTAAAATTGATCTCGTTTCTGTCGATATTAGGTATTATTTGAACCAGTGTATTTTTCTAGTTCGTGTGTCCCAGTATTTGACGTATGCATCTCTCAAATATATAACTGTTGTTTTAGTAACGGCGCTTTGGAACCTGTTTATCACATATTATTTTTCGCAGGAGCAAGGTGTGGGTTCGTTGTTTTCTTTTAAGCACAGCATGTTTTTGAGAATGGTGTTTTCCTAATAATTTTCTCGCAATTATTTTCTATCTCGAGATATGAACGTCATTTAAATGTGTCATCATTGGTACTTTCACGTACACGTGACTCGATGTCAAATGTTAATGTGTGATGCATCGTCATTTGAAAGTGACTATGAATTAGAACACCAATTCCAGCATCTGTTACTCGGCCATATTGTCATCATACCAACGCACAGGTGTGAATTACAGATAGAAATCAAAACAAGTGCCCACGTTATTGAGGTTCTCCATAAATATTGTTTTCTTCCCCCAAGCATCACTTCCCATCCCGAGCCCCCTCCCTATCATCGTGAGTATATAAAGTGAGCACACTCCGCCTTATATTCATTGGCGATTTTACGAACAGCTAAAAGTTTGTCGAACAATAACCTCGACAAAAGCTCTTCATACTGGTTGATATATTGTGTCAAGGTGGATATTTCACTGTCGAGCACAAATGCAAGCAGGTAAGTTACCTACATTTGCTTTTAACTTTGGACTATAAAATAATTACGTGTGTGACATTCAGACACATTTTTGGGGATTCTTTGACCTGTCTGGTGCAGGTGATGGTGTGTGGAGAACGGTATGAGTCACACACGTAATCGGGAAGTTTGCATTCACCTGTATCAAAAAGAAAATGATATGGTATGAATTTGTTAATTTATGATAATACTTTAGCCATCAAAGTTTCATTTTCGACGTGTGAACATTCTCCACACACCATCAGTTACATTACACAAGCCAAAGAACTCCCCAAAATGTCTCTGAATGTCGCACACGTCATCATGGCGCTCCTTTGCGTTTTGAATCTAACTGAAGCAGCCATGTGGTCGAACCCAATCATTTCAAGTCTGGTCGTGACTTATTTCCAGCAACGTCCGACTGATTGGGATCGTGCCCATTCGTGACCGCTCGGCCGATTCCGTTGAAGTCCTCTGACCTCGCGCATTAACGGTGTTGGGATTTTACAGCTCTCAGCTGTAAACCGTGATTCGCCGCACGTGGGGCACACCACATTATCAACCTGTAACCATCTCGGTCATCTATACGCGGTAAGACTGACCCTGGGATCGTGTGTATCCATTTACAGCCTACTTTCGGCAAGTGCGAGAGGGAATTTCCAGAAATCAATACCACGTGACTTCGTCAGCCAATCAGCTAAAGTCTACCGACGTAACCCCAACGTAACTCGCCATTTTCGAATCATGTGATGCCCTACTTGTTGAAAATTACAGATCTACCACACCTCTTGGGTGATACGAAAGTTATTCATACCTATATATTTTGTAAGCCTAGCCTTTATCTGTTCCGAAGTGGTTTGAAAACCTGTAATTTATCAGATTCCTCGAGTCTGTTCTCTGCCGGATGAAGGCCGAACAGAATCCCGTAATATACCGGATATCGCTCCGCAATAATGGAGACTCACGATTCGCAAGCCATCTTATGGATGGCGAAGTGTACGCAAATGACCACATTATATATGGTGTTTTTCCGCTCACATAGTTCTCGTTGTATTCTCCCTTGTCAGGAGATTAAATATATATTTAAATGAATCGAATATTCCCTAGAGTCTACCTTCGAAGGATCTCGTCTAATTTGACGTGTCTCCTGGTTTTTCACCTCAACCCGATCTCCATGGCAACGGAAGTCCTACGCCCGACACGCACAGCTCGAAGTTTCGGCGTAATATGGGCCTGCAAGGAGTTTAAACAGTGATGCCAATACGGATTCCTACCAGTACAGTCTACATATACTACGAGCCTGTGCCGAGTGGGATCGTGCCTTGATTTTGTTCGGCACCTTCCGAAAAATTTCATGCCCTCTTTAGCAGTAGATTTGCGACAGAACGAAAAGTTGCATACAAATTGAGAAGAGACGGATGCCCCACGTGACATAGCCGCAATTTTGCACTAGAAAACACCATTAATTTCTTCGCCTTTTAAGGAGAGTGTGGATCCAGCCGGTTTTAGATTATCTTTCTAATTTTTCCCACTCGTTTGTCGCTCAGCAACAAGAAATCGCTGTTTAGTTTGGACAGATCGGTAAATATTCACTTCCTGCGTTTTAATACGTGCCGCTATGTGGAACGAACGACGTGCAGTTAAGCACATCTCGAATTTGCCTGCCATAACTATAGCGGGTAATTTATTTTCTATTAAAAATCAAGCCATGGAGTATTTTTATTCGATTTATATATAGGCACCTTACATCTACCCCTTGTGGCACGATAAATCCCGTGCGATTTTCAAACTACATTTGTCAGGCAATCAGGTGGCTAGCTTGCTGAAACAATTTTAAAGTCACTTTCACAGTAATTACACACGGTAGCAATCGGAAAATGGTATCCAGATATGGCATCATTTCCAGACTGTGTGTGTGGTAAACCTAAACATCAGAGGGTTTACTCCCTCCGAAAAGTCTTGCTTTGTTTCGCGGTATAAAATATCAAAAGACGGTGTCGTGCGAAGGTGTTAATATCCGTGAACTAAACGTCAATCATTGTCAAAGTGAAAAGGCAGAAATTGTCCTGACCGTCGTTAAATAAAGTAACGTATCTATCTATCTATCTATGTTTCGTAAAAAACAGTATACGAAAATAATAAATGAATACCGTTGTTCAGTTGAAATGAATATGTCACACAGATTTATTGCAGTATGAAATCAATTGGGTGTCAGCATTTAACATTATTCTCTCCTGTGAGCTCGTTGTTAATTTCTGGCATAACGATTTAAATTGTAAGATTTCATAGAGGACTGTATAACAAATTCATATTAGGCCGAGACTTGCAGTCCTGGTCCCGAATTATTGGTTTGCACTCAAAGGTTCTGTGTATAGATTGTCTGTCTATAACCGGGTCCATGCGGATGGCGTGTCTTATACAATCCAGACTTTGTACTCATAAGCCTTAACCCCGTCTGGCCTCACAAAATTTGTTTTCCCAAACTTGAAAGGAAATCGAATTACCTGTCGTTTCTTCAGGTTTTCGTTAAACTTTTCATATATTTGAGGATAGCTAGGTTCACCTTTAATGAACTCGTATATGTATTTCACTATCCCGTTGTCCAACACAATTCGCGCCTCGTTATACAATGTTACTTATTTATCAAATAATTTCATAGCTCTTCTGAAGTCTAAATAACCACCAATGTGACTTAAATGGAGTAAAGATTATGTATTTAAGTGGCAATATCATTGTCATAACACGAGGGTTGATTCCTACAAATCACGTTGAAACTCCATGCAAGGTTCCATCGTGGATTTTTTTACAAGCCAACACGATACATTTTACGCCTGGAGAATTTCTGCTTAACATCTGCGCCTAATTAAGGCAGAGCAAACTGTTGGCTATTGGTCACCTATGCTCCCAAATTAAAGGAATAAAACGCTACCCGTATGTATACACTGGGTTGTATGCCTATGTCCTATATATACGGTAATAGACTAGTAGATACGAAATCCAAACTTGCTCTTTCGCCTGACACAACATTATGAAACACACCCACCTCGCTAAGTTTGACATGTTACGAATCCTCTTATTATATTCTTTGCGAAATTTCGTTGTTCTACCATATATCCAGATTTGTAGAGGCCTTCAAATAAGACACTTATCATTCCCATAGCTGATACTTCAATTCAATTCATTTTTCATGTAGGTCCAATCATGAACGGTTGACGGTATTTATTGTTTTCTGATGTGATTAAATTGAATCAGCATACAGTTCATATATAGACATGGAAAAACTAGTTTGATTAGCCACCTCCCTAATTGTGTCGGGCGGAATAATCTTATTTCTGCAAGCGGTATCTCTAAGAAATAGCGACAAATGTTAGGCTGACATTGACGTGTTTGAGAGAAATGCCAGGTCAACTGGTGTGGTGGGTCACTTGTGGCGGCAAATATTAGGGAATGTAGTTTCGCAAGATGCGTGCCGCCGACTAACTGGACACCTATTGTGTCTGTGCAAAAGAATCATTTGCGTACACTTCGCCATCCATAGGATGTCTGTCTTACCGCGTATGGATGACCCAGACGATCACAGGTTGCAAAAGAAATGCTCTTCGATGTTGGGGCGAGTAAACAAGTTGTGGCGAGTAGATTAATTGTTGCACGCGAAGGAAACAATCTGTAACCATATGGATCATTTATACGCGGTAAGACTGACCCTGGGATCGTGTGTATCCATCTTCAGTCTACTTTTGGCAACTATAACGGAGATTTCCCCGAAAACAACACCACGTGATGTCGTCAGCCAATCACCTAAACTCGACCGGTGTAACCGGTAACCCCCCATTTTCGAGTCATGTGCTGTCCTACTTGTTCAAAAGTACAGATCTACAACACCTCTTGGGTGACACGGAAGTAACTAGTTAATCATACTGTATCTCTTGCAAGTCCAAACAATATATGTTTCAGTAGTGGTATGAAAGAGCTGTAATTTATCAGATTTCTCGAGTCTGTTCTTCGCAGGATAAAGATCGAACAGTATACGGTACAACCTGTAACCATCTCGGTCATCTATACGCGGTAAGACTGACCCTGGGATCGTGTGTATCCATTTACAGTCTACTTTCGGCAAGTGCGAGAGGGAATTTCCAGAAATCAATACCACGTGACTTCGTCAGCCAATCAGCTAAAGTCTACCGACGTAACCCCAACGTAACTCGCCATTTTCGAATCATGTGATGCCCTACTTGTTGAAAATTACAGATCTACCACACCTCTTCGGTGATACGAAAGTTATTCATACCTATATATTTTGTAAGCCTAGCCTTTATCTGTTTCCGAAGTGGGTTGAAAACCTGTAATTTATCAGATTCCTCGAGTCTGTTCTCTGCCGGATGAAGGCCGAACAGAATCCCGTAATATACCGGATATCGCTCCGCAATAATGGAGACTCACGATTCGCAAGCCATCTTATGGATGGCGAAGTGTACGCAAATGTATACGGTAAAGTATCGGATATCGCTCCGCGATAATGGCGACACACGATTTGCAAGTCATCTTATGGATGGCGAAGTGTATGCAAATGGCGAAAGGAACTGGAGAGAGATTGATCATTGAGGGTTTACACATTCGTGCAAGTAAACAACTAATTTCTCAAACATTGTCGTGTTGTTCCTTATAAGCAGTGCATCGCATGCATCCGCTTGTTGGTGACAGATCAGCGACTTTCATAGATAACCTATATCATTTTAAACAGCAGCTCGTGCATAGCGATAATTCACAATCTATCTGTATGGAAACGTGAAGGATCCCCCAATATTCAGATGCTGGACACATCTCTACTTTTGTAGTTGGTGGTTTATTAGCCTATCGACTTCTTCAGTTGTAGTTTTATCTGCGCGACAGCTTATCTAATCTTATCTCATCTTATCGTATGGTGTCTTTTAGCAATCGATTCCTTTACGGTTCAGTTGTCTGCCAGATATAGCAAATATGCGTCAGGATGGTGCCAGCATAGCTGTGTCAGCGTGAAAGGAACGTCAACGGCTGACCGGAGGCGAGTCTGATTCGAATGTCGGGGTTTTGGCACACGAACCATGACTGTGGATGAGGAAAATAGACAATGGGCCAGAGCTGATGAATGTGCGTTAACACTATTTCAAATTAGGTCAGATAGTGACATCTGAAAAACATCATTGTTAGACGAGAGAGTGCATGGTCAGTCTTACTCCCACAGAAAAAAAGTTGGAAAAACGTACCTTCTTTGGCGTAGTTAATTCATACCACAATGTGGGCTAAAGTGTACGGGCAAAAACATATGTCCCCTACACAAGTTTTGAAAAAAACAATTATGTCTGCCAGCTGCAATTCTATGCAATTCATTGGTTGGTTTGTATTATAAATGACGCATGAAGGAATACTTTCCTTGGGTTAGTTTGATTTTATCCATAATCCTGTTCCGTCCATGTCAAAGCCAAGAGATAACGTACTCATACACGTAGATAACAAAAAAAATAAACTATACAGTTGTCCTCTCACCGCACCTGACTGCTGATTACCTCCCCCACCCACCCTTGCACCGACACGCACACTCGCAAATGTACTGCTTATTGTCCCCCGCTACTTAGTAGGGGGGGCAGAAGAAGGTAGCAAAACACCGGTGTCCGTAATTCCGTGATTCCGTAATTCCGTAAGATTTTCTTGTCCGGACAATAACTCGTGAATGATTCAACCGATCAACTTCAAACTTGGGGTGTGCCTTGACATTGGCGAGAGGACGGTTGGGATTGTTTTTCAGCAATGTGCGTAATCAAATATGGCCGCCGTCAGCCATTTTGGATTATAAGCAGTTCGATCTTAGATTTTCTTGTCCGGACAACAACTCGTGAACGATTTAACCGATCAACTTCAAACTTGGGGTATGCCTTGACATTGGTGAGAGGACGGTTGGGATTGTTTTTCAGCAATGTGCGTAATCTAATATGGCCGCCGTCAGCCATATTGGATTATAAGCAATTGGATCTTAGATTTTCTTATCCGGACAATAACTCGTGAACGATTTAACCGATCAACTTCAAACTTTGGGTGTGCCTTGACATTGGTGAGAGGATGGTTTGGATTGTTTTTCAGCAATGTGCGTAATCTAATATGGCCACCGTCAGCCATATTGGATTATAAGCAGTTGGATCTCATCCGGACAATAACTCGAGAACGATTCAACCGATCTACTTCATATGTGGGGAGTGCCTTGACATTGTTGAGAGGAGGATTAGGATTGTTTTTCAAGGATGTGCTTGATCCAATATGGCCACCATCAGCCATACTGGATTTCATTGGATTATAAGCAGTTTGATCTTGTCCGGACAATAACTGGAGTACGATTCAACTGATCTACTTCAAACTTGGGGAGTGCCTTGACATCGGTGAGAGAACGATTCGATTGGGATTTTTTTTCAGCAATGTGCATAATCCAATATGGCCGCCGTCAGCCATATTGGATTATAAGCAGTTGGATCTTAGATTTTCTTGTCCGGACAATAACTCGTGAACGATTTAATCGATCAACTTCAAATTTGGGGTGTGCCTTGACATTGGTGAGAGGACGGTTGGGATTGTTTTTCAGCAATGTGCGCAATCTAATATGGCCGCCGTCAGCCATATTGGATTATAAGCAGTTGGATCTTGTCTGGACAATAACTCGAGAACGATTCAACCGATCTACATCATACCTGGGGAATGCCTTGATATTGTTGAGAGGAGGATTAGGATTGTTTTTCAAGGACATGCTTAATCCAATATGGCCACCATCGGCCACACTGGATTTCATTGGATTTTAAGCAGTTTGATCTTGTCCGGACAATAGCTGGAGTACGATTCAACTGATCTACTTCAAACTTGGGGAGTCCCTTGACCTTAGTGAGAGGACAGTCATGTATTATGTTTTATGGATGTGCATAATCCAATATGGGTGCCATCCGCTGTATTAGATTATGTTAAGCTCATCAGCGATATCTCCATTTTCAAATCTCACTCTTATCAATGATATGAGATATCATCGACAAAAAAAAATCGACCATAGAGGTCCATGGCCGCCGCAGCAGCAGCGCCAGTTATGGTGGATGTAATCCACCATAACTGGTGCTGCTAGCGGGGGACATGGACCTCTATGGTCGATTTTTTTTTTCAAGCATGGCGGGGCCCTCGGTGACCGAGTGGTCTAAGGCGCTTCGCTGGTGACCGCTAGCCTTACACCGCTGAAGCGGCACGGGTTCGAGCCCAGCTGGTCCATGTGTGAAAGTCTGTCAGTTACTTGCCGAAGGGCGGTGGTTTTCTCCGGGTACTCCGGCTTCCTCCATCAACCAAACTGACTGTCACCATATGAGTGAAACAAACTTGAGTGTGACATTAAGCCAAATTCCCTCCCTCCCTCAAGCTTGGCGTTCAGGTTTCAAAGGTGCCGCTTTCTGGTCCATGGATAGCAGAGTTAACATGGCTTTGAATATGACTTAACAAACTGTACAATAAATCTTCTAATCATGGAATTGATACGTGCCAACTATACACGAAGACGTTGTAATGCCAGAAAATCGATTGCGTAAGAGTCTTGTCCCATTTCCTTCCAAACTAATAGTCAAGTTCTGAGATAGGGAAAACAGTGAACCCTTTATACATGAAGGCACAAATACTTGTCTCGCGAGATCTCTGCTAGGGTCAGATAGAATTTAGATACTCTTATGGATATTCATATTAACATCTCAGTCGCTGGAAGTTTCTTAAGTTCAACGTGCAAAATCACACTCAGAAACACCTGATTCGGTTATCAGTGGGCCTAACCACGAATTGCCAGATGTGACTTTGGGCCATGCGAAATATCCTCGACCAATTATGAAACAGGTACGCTAAGTTAAGTTAATAAACGAAGAGACATGAACAATGATCCAAATCCAGTACATATTTCCCACAGAATTGAAACCGATAATACGTTTTTACCCCTCAGCCCATCGGGCTGCGGGGTCTTGCAATCGGCATGTACGTCTGGTCGGCCGGCCGGACGGCCGGCCGGCCGTCTGTCAACAATTTTTTGTCCGGGCTAGATCTCAGTTACTATTTGACTGACAGTTCTGATACTCACAGTGAATATCCCTAGTATCCCAGAGATGTGCACTGTCATGTTTATTCCGTGTTACGTCATTTCTTTACAGAGTTATGGCCCTTTGAAATTTCGCGTCACTAACTTTTGTCCGGGCTAGATCTCAGTTACTATTTGACTGACAGCTCTGATACTCACAGTGAATATCCCTAGTATCCCAGAGATGTGCACTGTCATGCTTATTTCGCGTTGCGTCATTTCTTTACAGAGTTATGGCCCTTTGAAATTTTGCGTCACTAACTTTTGTCCGGGCTAGATCTCAGTTACTATTTGACCGACAGCTCTGATACTCACAGTGAATATCCCTAGTATCCCAGACATGTGCACTGTCATGTTTATTTCGTGTTACGTCATTTCTTTACAGAGTTATGGCCCTTTGAAATTTTTCGTCACTAACTTTTGTCCGGGCTAGATCTCAGTTCTGATACTCACAGTGAATATCCCTAGTATCCCAGAGATGTGCACTGTCATGTTTATTTCGCGTTACGTCATTTCTTTACAGAGTTATGGCCCTTTGAAATTTTGCGTCACTAACTTTTGTCCGGGCTAGATCTCAGTTACTATTTGACTGACAGCTCTGATACTCACAGTGAATATCCCTAGTATCCCAGACATGTGCACTGTCATGTTTATTTCTTGTTACGTCATTTCTTAACAGAGTTATGGCCCTTTGAAATTTTCCGTCACTAACTTTTGTCCGGGCCAGATCTCAGTTACTATTTGACTGACAGCTCTGATACTCACAGTGAATATCCCTAGTATCCCAGACATGTGCACTGTCATGTTTATTTCGTGTTACGTCATTTCTGTACAGAGTTATGGCCCTTTGAAATTTTCCGTCACTAACTTTTGTCCGGGCTAGATCTCAGTTACAATTTGACTGACAGCTCTGATACTCACAGTGAATATCCCTAGTAACCCAGAGATGTGCACCGTCATGTTTATTTCGTGTTACGTCATTTCTTTACAGAGTTATGGACAGATGTGCACTATTATGTTTATTTCGTGTTATTCCAGTTATTCTCTTGAATCAACATTAATACATATGTGGGTAAATAAATTTGACAGAATTCAGCAGATTTTTATGTCAACCTGTTATTCGCTGGACATATTGTGCTGAGGGGTCAAAGCACCTTTTAGGTGCAGCCTCATGTTACATCTCGTACTGGCATTCTGATCCTACCAAAATCTCTTTGTATGGACTAAATCAATCTCCCGACGTAGAAGAGTGCCAATTTCTTTGACACTGTAACCAACCCAAAACATGTGAATTGTAGCTCAATGGTGGGCCAACGAACGCAAACTAGAATGTGTAAGGCGACGGCAGTCAACCGTTAGACTTGTTCCAGTGTCCCTTTTCGTAATCTTCGAGCAGTGGCTCGCACGTTTCGAAGTATTATTATTAACCTTTCAGTTGTTGGCTCGAATCCATTTATTTGTCAATTACATATGTTCGATTGTATCAGCTCCTTCGGCTGGGTCACACCTAGAGCTATAGCATTAAGTCAGGCAGCTATTATATTCCACCTTATCGTGTTCATGAGCTAGATACTAGTAGTGGCAAATTGTGACGATTTTGTTGAATTTTACCATACCGAATGAACGTTCTCTAAACTCTAATGCAAACGGGGGGAGCGTTCTCCGAATGGTCAATTATTCGGACATATACCTGTAGGTAAGTCTGTTACATGTAGCACGATGTATTCCATTTTTTGCATTTATGGTTAACAATTAAATCAAACTCTCAAAATGAAAGGAAACCATCGATTGTTTTATTTTATTCCGGGATATCCGATCCTTGGATTGTTTTGCGGGATATGCGTTCTGTGTAGTGCATTTCAATATATTCGATCCTCGGATTGTTTTCCGGGATATCCGTTCTGTATAGTGCATTTCAATATATTCGGTCTTTGGATTGTTTTCCGGGATATCCGTTCTGTGTAGTGCATTTCAATATATTCGGTCCTTGGATTGTTTTCAGGGATATCCGTTCTGTGTTGTGCATTTCAATATATTCGGTCCTTGGATTGTTTTTCGGGATATCCGTTATGTGTTGTGCATTTCAATATATTCGGTCCTTGGATTGTTTTCCGGGATATCCGTTCTGTGTTGTGCATTTCAATATATTCGGTCCTTGGATTGTTTTCCAGGATATCCGTTCTGTGTTGTGCATTTCAATATATTCGGTCCTTGGATTGTTTTCCGGGATATCCGTTCTGTGTAGTGCATTTCAATATATTCGGTCCTTCGATTGTTTTCCGGGATATCCGTTCTGTGTAGTGCATTCTATTCGGTCCTTCGATTGTTTTCCGGGATATCCGTTCTGTGTAGTGCATTTCAATATATTCGGTCCTTCGATCGTTTTCCGGGATATCCGTTCTGTGTAGTGCATTTCAATATATTCGGTCCTTGGATTGTTTTCTGGGATATCCGTTCTGTGTTGTGCATTTCAATATATTCGGTCCTTGGATTGTTTTCCGGGATATCCGTTCTGTGTTGTGCATTTCAATATATTCGGTCCTTGGATTGTTTTCCGGGATATCCGTTCTGTGTAGTGCATTTCAATATATTCGGTCCTTGGATTGTTTTCCGGGATATCCGTTCTGTGTAGTGCATTTCAATATATTCGGTCCTTGGATTTTTTTCGGGATATCCGTTCTGTGTAGTGCATTTCAATATATTCGGTCCTTGGATTGTTTTCCGGGATATCCGTTCTGTGTAGTGCATTTCAATATATTCGGTCCTTCGATTGTTTTCCGGGATATCCGTTCGATATCGCTGCTGAAGTTGGATCTAAATATCAAATTGTATTGCACGAATTTCCAAAGTCTAATGTAACAAAAACAAAACAAAAATACAGCGAAACCTGTGTATATGGATCGTGCTTGGGACCAGACTATAGTATCGGTCTTGCCAGGGTTCTCGTTTATCAAGATTCAAAATACTTTAAATTGAAGTATTGATACCATGGATAATGTCGGTATTTAGGGGTTGGTCGGTTTACTCAGGTGTCGGTATACACAGGTTTGACCCGCTCCACGCGGTCTTCCACTCGACGCTATCTTTTCTCATATCGGAGAGATGCCCAAGCATATTGCTCTGGAGAACAGACTAGATCATTACTACCCATAATCTCTCTATATTCGTTTCTAACAGCGTATCGGGCTAATTCTTTAAGTGAACTGAATATTGCAAACACTTATCTAAAGTTTTCTTGTAGGTATACATGACCTACTCCCGCTGATTTGTAAGTTCATAAGACACTGTTCCTTTCATTCTGCACTTAATAGGGTGTATGTGATAAACAAACAACGAGTGGATATGTACATATTATTTATAAGATATCACTTATTTTCCTGAAGATGGTTGTAGATTATGAAAACCACATGGTTAGACCGTTTACTCGTTCCCGAAGACACTGCGCCCACATTGACTCGATCGTTACGTCCTGAACGGTTTCCATTTTCCTCCCCCTTGACAGCATTGGCTGCTGGGATCCGCGGTGATTTCGTTCAGCGAACGTTTTGAAATATTAACTGACCACCTACGTGAGGACTGGCTCGTCCATTTCTTGTTCCCGGTCGGTCGTTTCATTCACGCCGGATCAGCAGTTCCAATCGATTTCCACTTCATTACGCACATTGTGATCCCAGAACCTCCTCCGCGGCAAAATACCCGGAATTAATTCACTGTCCTATAATATAGTTCCAGTTCACAGACGGGAGTTTCGTAGATTAGTGAATGTTGCGAGAATCCGTCCCATTCATTGACGCTGTTTCGAGGAAGCCAAGATAAACAGTTAAAGCCCACAGGCAGACAGTTTCGATGACGCCAAGCTCAATTCCTCGCCTATTTAAGGACAAAGTTTCGTAGACAGATAATTGCTTCGATTCATCCATTGGGCACAGACCGACCACAGTCGCTTCCTATAACTGATCCCCTTAGATAATCCTCATAAATACCTCAGCTACATTGGTATCTCATTGGAAACTGACCCAGAAAGATAAGGACAGACGATCCCTCGTAACCAATAGCTGCCATTGATTGAATGTCAGGTGACATGTAATTTGTAACAACCGAATCTGGTCGCCTTGAGGATGGAATTTTGAAGGTTGACTGATTAACAATTCCAATTTGTGTAATCTGCCAATTCTTTTGAGTATTTGGACTCAGCGCAACTGGTTAGAATGAGTCAAATGTGCATTGATATTGGGAGTTGTCTCCCCTTGGCCATGCCACCAGTGCAGAGATCGCAATAAAGTTAAATTGAATTGAATTGATATACAGGGGCACGATTTTGTAGGATCTGGTTCAGAAGCTGGGAAACCAAGCTAGAAGAACGTTCATCCCGATAACATGTCTAGTTAAAATTGAGTGAACTTCTATCATAGCCGGCTTTCATGGTAGTTGCTCCCTAGGGTAAGGTTGGATCATTTCGGGAGGTCATGAAACTTCTGGCAGTTGGCGAAATCCATACAATTAAATCTACAAATTTTGTTTTCATTTTGAACTTTGCTTATATTGAACTTATAAAGTCTTTGTTTACATCGCGATTGAGTGAGTTGAGCTCCAATGTGCCAGTTTAAAAGTCAAGAAACGGCGATTGGTATATAGCAGGTATATGTTCGCCGTTACTCGCATTATGTCCGAATTTTCCCCAATTTAACTCCTTTTTAAAAAAACACATTTGTCACCAAAGAACGCTCACGTGACCATAACTTTCGCAGAGCGAGCACAATTTCAGGACCACTTGTTTCCATGCTACCGATGCACTGAATCACCTGCATTAATCCGGATGTTGGAGAATGCGTTGCCCTCTCGAAGGTATCAGAAATATACTGACTTTACACTCGACACGGTCTCGGATAATGTAGGACATTAGTACCTCGTGGCGCACTGCTAGGAATTCATATTGGCATCCATGTTGAAAGCACAGTATCACGCCGAATCTGCGAACAGCGCCTGTCAGCTGTATGACTTCCGTTACCATGGAAATCATCTCGAGAACAAAAACCAAGAGAAACACCTCAAATTAGAAGAGATGCTTCTCGGGTAGAATGAAAGAAATATCCATTTTATTTGGATATATATTTTATCTCCTGATAAGGGAGAAATACAACGTGGACTATGTGAGCGGTACATATCCTATAGCATGTGATGTGCCTCGCGTGCATGCGGCGGATCACGGTTTACAGCTGAGAGCTGTAAACTTCTTTCACCATTAATGCGCGAGGTACTATGACTTCGACAGAATCGGCCGAGTAGTCGCGAATGGCCGACTTTACTGTATTTCCCGAGAACGCGGATACAGTCTTTGGCGCATTGAGGAGTTAATTGGTTTCCATAATACATGGTCTTATAACTAACCACAACAACAAGTTGATTAACATCAATAACTGATGTTGAGTAAGAGCCTACAGACCCTTTATTGACCAACGCCATTATTTGGTGTTAAAAAAGTTTTAGCACTTATCAGCCGATACAAAACTATGACCTTGTGCCATTTTCAACACCCTTTATTGATGTTGACCATACACCCTTATTTTGTCTCGAGCTCGCCTCAACACCGTTGTTACGAGACCACCCAAGACGAGGTCGTATAATGCAATAGTGAGCTTTGTCCGTTTATGCGTTTGATGTCCGTGTGATATCTTTCAGTTTCAAGGTATGGATACCAAACATATATACGTTACTAACGAGACAAGGAGGAACCCTGTTCATTTTGAGGTCAAGAATTCAAAGATCAATATCACAGTGACCGAAAATCAGAGCATCGTTAGGTCTCCTCTGTATGTACATTTCATAGTTCTGCAGGAGAAATTTATTATTGTTTACCCATCTTCCAATTTTGAGCTTTTTGGCCACAGTGTATTTTCGGAGTGGTGCGTCCGTCTGTCTGTCCATCTTACTTGTTAACACAATATCCTTTCAAGGATCATTGTCAGACTTTCCAAATTCATATGACAAATGCAACTGGTGATGGTTGACCGACACTGACATGTATTATCAAGGTCAAATTCTGGTTAATGTGATATGTTTTAAAGGTCTTTTCGAAACCCATACAACTGGTGATGGGCTCGTAGTATATACAGGTTGACCAACCTCTACCTATTTTTTTTCTAGGTCAAATTTATATTTTCGATATTTTATGAAGGATCGTAGTCAGAGAATACCAATTTGTGTCTCATGGATTCAATCACTTTTTGGATTTCTGCAGCCAAAGTTGTGCACGGGCGTATGTTGAAGCCCATAACTCTACCGAAGTGGTCTTGACCAACCATCAACGTTAAAACATGGTATTGGGTCAGCGTCAATTTTCTATGTACGTTAACAGTTTCATTAGTTGCAATAGACGTTATGGAACTATAGGTTCCATAGATCGGTAACAGTGGGTTTGTTTATTTATTATCTAGCAGGTGGCCAGATATTGTTACAATATGAGAAGCGGGCGTGCTTCTCATCCATTAATGGCAACGGCTGACGAGTTATCACGGGATTTGGATGAAAATTCACCAGGTCACGCGACACGTGATTGGGATGACGAGACCACACGCTGGTTGACCTTCAGGGAAGAGCGTTTAATCGTCGGTTGTGTTTAATTTAACAACACAAAATATGATATATAATGCTGTTCGTATACTCGTAGTGTATCAACACCTAATAACATCGAGTATGGCGCGTACACCTGCTCGTTGAATCAACAGTAATCACTTGAAATAACATGTTCATGATCACGAGGAAGACGTGAGATTTTACCGAGATTACCTTGTGCTGCTGCTGTTAATGCATACATGCATATCATTATAGTTTTCTAATTTAATCAACTTTGGAAATATCTAGCAAATATACCTCCATATAGGTAAAACAAGAGAGTAGCGACTCGATCTGATTAAAGTTTGATCTACAAAAAACCCGCTCCCCACGTTAATTACTTACAACACATATAAGGGAAGTGGGAAGAGGTGCCGACATACTGACTGCGTCATATGACTTCACAGAATAGTCTTCTGGTAAACCTATTCTAAAGTACATACCAAGAATCTAACGATTCGTGATATGTGTTGTATCTCAGGTACGCTTTTATTGTTCCTGTTCATGTGGCAACATGGATGATATGACCACACGGCCCCTAGCACCGGCATAAGCGGTATTAGATACAAATCTAGAGAGCTATGATGGAAATGCTCTCATGTGGATCTGGGAACAACACAACAGCCCCATAGCGAATGATCCGTGTTTCACAGGCTCACTTCACTTACATGTATGTCCCTGTCCACAATAGAGGAAGTAGACTTTTACGACGTGGCTATGACGTATACTGATACTCCCCCCCCCCGCCCCCTCCCGCACATCCGGCACTGTTTGAATCCGACCGAATAATTCCTTCAGGTTTGCAGTACAATAGAAAATGTTTTTCATCCCCCAAAGTGTCACATATCGTGCATAAACGATCACATCTGAGTGTGTTGGTGTAAGGCCCCTTCTCGATTGGTAATTTATGAGCGCTAATGCTGAGTTTGATTAACACAGAACGATGGCTGTTTTTTTATTGCCATTATGCTACTCGCAAGGCGGGGAGCATGTTGCAATTCACTGTATGTAGAGAGCTTGCTGCTAAGTTTTATTTGCTCTTTCCAAGTATTGATGTATATACTATAGTTGTTGTTTAATGAACTTATTAGTCGAGTGGGGGGATTCGACAGTCAAGGTTTTCCCAGATGTGGATTAGGACTTTGGATTATGGACGCAGAAATTCTTTAATTGACGGCGGCTGAATATTTAATGACGGACTGTAGACGCTTGTATTTTGACATCATAGTCCTATCATATGCACATGACTACAAAATAATTTTCCACTTTTCGGAGGTTAATCATTTGAGTCCTCGGCACATTCCTGGTTTTCTGATACAAATTTGGAACACTATATTGACTCTGCTCACTGATGTCTGACCCGCTGTACAGGGACAACTAATTAAGCGATAACTTTGAGGTTGCCAAAATGATCATTAAGATCAGCATAATGATCATTTTATGAAATAGTAGGTTAATTTGATGTATTAACCGTATTTGTACCTGTTGGCTCTGGTTCAAATTATCCCTTCCTGTTGAAGTATAGACAGAAACGAAATTCTACTTCTCAGAAATGGTATAATTTTATGGGAAATATTGTTATATCAGCATCATGTGTTATCGTGACATAGACAGCGGCGTGATGTACATACTTGCACGTATGTAACCTGAACATGGACTTGTAATGTTCTCGGCACCCAGCGGGCGTTAAATGTCAGTTATACCTCTATCCCGGCACCCACTGGGTGTGAAATGCTCTTTTGGGATTTTTTTTTCTGTTAGGTTACATACGCCCCTCCCCGCCCCCCGCCCATTGGCCTCAATACTGCCAGGACGAAGCTGTGTACTCCATGCTCTCTTGTAAAGTTTGACCATATAGATGATGAAGATGTTGATGATGATGCTAATGATGATGATGATGCTAATGATGATGAAGATGTTGATGATGATGCTAATGATGATGATGCTGATGATGATGATGATGAATTACTTTGAGATAGTGGTACAGTTGAGTCTATCGGTACCATCTCTAGTGTAGACACGTGGGCTGATAGGTGCATATGTTCCTATGTATTGATTGTCAGGAGTAATTGCATATCTGTTGATCCGTCTCTATGTCATTATACCAACTAATGGGAGTTTAATGCTGCTAAGTCCAGCCAATTATTATGAATCAGCTTAGTAATTTCTCCCAGTGAGCCTCTGACGTCAGAAGTAAAGTGGCGGCGACGCTCCCGGTCTTGTAAATGCTCCGTTCAAAACTGTTCTGAACCAACGCTTTCTCTAGCTACAAGACAAAGACCATTATACGAGTCGGTTTTGAAATGTTGAGGCGTTTACTCCATCAGACGCCCTCGATGCTGATTCATTGACATCAGAGGAGTTAGATATATCTGTCATCACAGCTCCCGAGTTGGCGTATCTAATTCCGCTTTTAACCGGTGATAGGGGCCGTGTATATACTGCATCGTCTCCACATTGGGTCATATAAACATATTTCAAATTGTAATGTGCCCTTTCTGCGTCGAAGCATACAAGGGAAGAGAGGGGGAACTGGTCAAGGAGGGCTCCCCCCCCCCACCCTACCGTATTCTAGAGTCTGAATGTGAGCTGCTGGGAGAAGCTTTCCTGTGAGATCATATAGTTGCTTTTTAGTCGCCAGACATCAACTATTCCCACCTCTTATATCTCCCCATTTTAGGTACATATTAGTATGCGTGTCTTGGAGACAACCGGTTTCAAAATGAGACACCCTACAACTTACTGAGACACAGCTCAATGATTTAGAGCACGTACGTTTATGGGCCTGAACACTGCAGAAGTCAAGAACAATTATCGGAGTCAGCTCTGATATTTTCTCCTAAATGCTAGAAAATGATCATGATCTCCCCTCGTATGCAGTCAGATGAAGGACAACTCTCGAGTCTGACTTAGCTATCATACACCCTTTTTCGCATAAATCTTCTCCACGTTGGGTGAGGAGACAACATATACATGTACTTCAATATGGTATCTACGGACTGCTGTCCCGTGATAGAAATAACCGTCCGTAAGAATGAGGTAGTCACTCTCATAACTTGCAACGTCTATTTGAATTTCACCATGTGTAGATGGCGAGGGGTCCTAGACGCATTGTTGGCCCTCATGTACCTGTCCTCGGTAGATATTATAGAGATATAAGGACACACTAGTTTGATTGTCAATTGCCACTGGCGACCTCACAATTGTCAAACAGGAAAAAAGTCATGGTTGATTAAACCTTCTCAAATAATACACGTCGCCTTGTCAGATATTTGTATTAACTGTAACAATATTCAATCGCAGTTTTCAATACATTGGTTAACCATATTCATAACGATGAACACTGGCAAGCGCACATGTACTTTTACCTGCATGTACACACAAATACTGAACACGGTCGTTCTCCTCATGATCATCCTATACTGGTATTCAATAGAAGATGAAAAAATCTCAGCTCCACGTGGCCCCATCTGGTAGGTACATACGTTCACGGTAGTTCTACGTTGTTACAACAGTTCGAGTTATTGTTTCTAGCATAATGAGCGCACCTGTGTTATTGACGTCTTCATTTCGTCAGTAAATAACTGATAAGTGAGAACTATTTACTGATTAATGGTCGTATTATTATGTTGGTCAGGAAATAAACGCAGATTACTGATCATGGATATTTTAATATCCGTACAAGAGTTTAATTAGATTACAACCATACCTTGACGGGAAGCACTGTAGCGTTGAGAATGGCCAGGTTTTGGTACTGTAGCAATTCGAAGGGAAACCCCCTTTATTTACTCTTATTTACCATACCTGCTTCATATATGGCTGCGGAATACCGCGGAGCTATTACGATTGAACGTTGTGGCACACATGAGCGTTGAGTATCTTGTATCGTCAATGTAAGTGAAGGTTGTATACCACGTTTGGGCGATCCCGCTCTGTAAAATGGAGGTAAAAAAGGTCGTTTTTGCTCAATAACTTTTGATTGCTTCTTAACCAATGCATCAAAGTTTCAGGCGCAATGATTTATCTATTATTCCATGTCATGAAATTAATTTGCCATGTGAAGAACCAGCCAATGTTGTTTAAACAGCCCGAAGAATGTTTGGCCTATTATTATGCAAATTAGATAGATGACAATTTACTTTTTTACTACCATTTAATGTGGATAGCCTGTATGCACCTCAAGAGGATTTTGCTGAATTCATTAGGTAAACTGATTTATTGAGCGAAAACGACCCTTTTTACCTCCATTTTAGAGACCGGGATTCCCGTAACCTGTATACAGTCCTAATACCGAGTGTTTAGCGCGTTATTTTATTGCCCGTATGCGTGAAACGTCCGATGAAACGCTTGTGTATAGAATAGCGTGTTGATGATAGTGGAGTAAAACTGACAGCGGAGCAATTTGTTAATTGCCAGAGATTAATATTAATTGCCAAAAGAAAACTGGACAGCAGTAATTAAGAAAGATATTTCTCTCTAGCATGTCTTCGCTGTCCCCAGCATCTCTGCTGGGTTAGTTCTTATGAAGCCAGAAAAGTTTTGAAGAGATTGTATGATAGTCTTTGAGAGACAAAATTCACCTACCAAGACAGTATCATGTGAGAACCTGGCACGGATATAGAGAATATGGCCCCCTTTGAGGTGGTGCAGTTCACGTCCCAGAATGAAATATTACGTATGATTTTTACGGTTCATTTTGGTTTTGTGAACATACGAAACCAATGCCTAACCAAACTAATCTTCACACCGAAGTTTTCGCCGTGTGTAGTTGTTGCCCAAAGACAGCTTTGATTCTATATGTTGACACAGAGGGAAAAAAGAGAGAGAAAAGAGAGAGACGTTTTTTTAAAAAAAAACCAGTACTTCGAGATGCTCTTATTCTAGAATCCGAAGATATAGGGCACCATAGTTACTCTACAATCAAATCTTAGTTTCTATGTTACCTGAAAATTCTTTTTTTCTCAATACTTTATTTTAGCGCTCAAAGGTGAATTGTAAAGCTGTACTAATAACAATATTAAAGTTATCCTGTAAAAATCCGTATTGATTTGCTTGTAATAAAAATTGTCTCTCTTTGCCTGTAGAACGTTATGACGTTATAGATGTCTCCTTCATTCAAGTTTTAGTTAATGTATCATTTAACATGATGCTATGCTACGTCGGATGAGTGAGTGAGGCCTACAATATAACGTCACTACGTTCCAAAAACAATGGGAGGCAACCGATGACGTTTTCGAAAATTGTGGCTCCCGTTTTCTGGTGGTATCAGTTTTGACTTATTATATACTCGGAAGAAGAAAATAATCCACATAACTATTACTTCACATAAACAACTATTACTGCAAAGGCCTTGATTTCTGACATTTTAGCAGAACATTGGAAAGCTTTGCAGTTCACCTTTAAAGTGCACATCATTGGGGAAAATCTTTGCTAAACCGCGTAAGGTCCTTTCACATTGCTTTTTATATGTTATCACGTTGCATTCATTATGATAGAGCTCAAATATCAACTCAAAACTCAATACAAAGTATTAATATCAATATTATTTTTGTATTTTGCAGAAATTGAGCTAAATCTTGAAGCGTGCAGACTGAAGATTTTTCTACAGAGCAACGCCTTGGCATCTCATAAACCTACTGGCGTCATATTATTAGTTACAGGCTCCAACGGTTTACCTCCGTTCCTACTCTCTCCAATACCTATTTTAAAGACTCGCGCACCGATCCGTGGAAAGCTGGGCAGATGGAATTTTGTGTGTGAAACTCATTATCATCGATATTAACCCAAAATATCGAAAACCTATGTTCGTCCGAACTATTTCAAACAACAGCCATCTTCCTCATTACCAAACGACTTCAGATTACCTAAGGATTGTTTCATATTTTAGACATTCTGACTGAATTAAAACAAAAAAAATTGATACGGTTTTAAGTGGACACGACCTTAAACAGTTTGTTGTGCATCAATTACACTTGCTGTCAACGTCCAAAGCATAACACACTTTACCTTGCGCAGTCTTGCCAAAGTTCACCATCTGGTGGTCCGTATATAAGATCCGGGGAGTAGTGGTTAGCTGTCCGTAGCTGGTTAGTGACTGTTCACCGGGGTTTCTGTACTGCTGACTGATGATGACGGATTCTTCTATACCTCTCACCAGTCATGAGGTAAGTTTAGTATATGTTATGTCACGCGATTTCCGGTCAACTGGAAACGACCCAATTAGTTTCACGAACCTATATATAGGATTTTTTTTTAAACACGGGGATTATGGGTCTAGGTTTTGTTTCAAAATCGAAATAATTTGTCTGGATAGAACAATATATCAACGCATAATGAGATGAATTGCAAAGAGTAGGCTTAGTAGACGCTTCCAGCATTGCTTTGGTGTAATTTAAAAATGTCCTTCGCCTGCACCCCTCCTTGCCAGCAATCCCCCTCCTACCTCCCCCCCCCCCCCTCAAGTTAATACCGATCAGTGATATTTTTTCTAAAACTTAGTGCCCCTGACAAAAAAACCTTCATCGTCCAGTGATGCCGATGAAAGATACTTCTGGTCCCCAAAGGCCTTAACGTTGTTTCTTATCTTGAATGAATATATCGGTCGTTCCAACATGTACAAAGACATAATTGGCAATTACAATACTTCAGTGAGTTATTGGCCGTGACCGTAATGACCAAGGAGTATTTGTATACACAATATCAGTCTGGAAATCCGAACTGAAACAAGAACATTTTTAAAGTGCACCATGCAGACGTCATTTTAATATGACGTGAATCTTTCTTTCGTTAACTGTGAACATAATAGTTCAACATAATGAATCGAATATTGCATTCCCATTTGACAGGACGGAATTCCTCGTTTCTGTAATGACGAAATGAGGCCATGGTGTTCATCGTGTTTCAGTCTCTAAAGTACGCTCTTGAAATCAAATGTTTGTATTTAACATTATGCCCGAGTGACAATATTATATGAAGTGTTTGTAAAATCTGTGGTTTCACTGAATAATTTGATATAATATAAGAGTAAAGTAACTCCGAATATACTTAGAAAAGACATCTTGTGATTCAATATTTCAACATATATGCCATCATCAGGAATATATACAATGAGACTTGATACTCACACTTGTGTAGGCACCTTGTTAAATACTGGAGTTATCTCACTGTATATATTCCTGATGATGGCATAAATATATGTTGAAATATTGAATCACCAGATGTCTTTTCTAAGTATATTCGGAGTTACTTCCTCCTATATTATGTTTGTAACACTCTCAGAAAATGTTGAAAAAAGTGTTATATCGAACATTTTAGTGCTATATCAGGAGCAATGGAACACAAATGTTAAATTCACCGTCATAAAGTGCTGTAGTGCTCCTGATACAGCACTATAATGTTACATAAAGCGCTTTGTTTTTATCACTTTTCGAGAGCGTTACAATAATGTAATCACTCCTCGGACATTTATAATGTTAAATATAACATTTTCATTTTGAGAGTCTACTCTCAATCACTTCTTTTAAACGTGTGTCTAATAATATGTTGTTGAACTGACAAGCGCCATGCAACATACTTATAGATTATACCTGGTCAGGTAGTTGATGGTACATGTGAATATACGAATCAATTGACAATTACACTATATATCAGACCTGTATCATCTATCTACTGTACAAAGTATGCTGAATGTGACCACAATCCTGTTTTGCAATTCAGTTCAACAACGTATGATTATATATACGTTTACGGGAAATGATCCTTATGTCGTGACCGCCGATCTAGACTGTTCGAATGTTTTGCTCCAGTGCGCTGATTGTAAGGTCATATGTAGAAATCGTTTAAAGCCTACGTGGCTCGTTCGAGTTTGCAATCCCTGACTGACTGTGTCAACCAGTTCTAATACGTTTTCTATTCTCCTTCGCTCTGTGTGGTTTTGTTGTTACGCCGTTATGTCTGCGATTATTTGCGTGCATGGATAGATAATCGTCTCCTCGATACATAAAGGCTCTTGCTCTACTACCAATACGTTGATCTCGTTTGATCAAGCATACTTGGTCCATTATACAGTCACGATCATACTCTAAGTTTATGAGTGCTTCGAGGGATCGCCTCCTCATTATGAAACCCAGATCCGACGTTTATCGTCCTTCGTCCTATCGTCCTTTGGCAATTTATGCGTCCATAATACAGGAACTTGGGTTTGTAATAAGGAAAAAATATATATAAACAAATGTTTGCGAGAGACTAGAGAAGCGGTCAGCATTATTCTAGACTGTAAAACCTTCTGTCAATTCGAGGTATTTACAGACCTTAACAGTGACTGTTTCAGCTATCTGCCCCTTCAGCGATTGGTCGTTCGACCCGTGCCATTCTTAGATTAAGACGAGCTTTCTCATTGGATCACTATTTACAGGCGCCATCCCCATCTGTTTCAGTTGACCCATGACGTAGACCGGCCTCGTTTTCGATCTCAAACTCTGCCGGGTAACAGGGCAAAAGTTGTTGTATCATCAGCCAAAAAATTGGCTCTCCTTAATAAAGCAGGATGATGTTGCTATCTTCAAAATCCGACTCATCTTTTAGTGAACACTAGTCTTTAATCCACTCCAGATTAAATTCAAAGTGGTATACTAGAGTATAATATCCCATTTCATCATCACCCGATCATGTCTTCATGTGGTAATTGCCTGTGTCTGCCTACTGTCTGGGATCGTATGAAGCATGTTTGAACGAAGACAACCATTGCATGATCAATGAGACTGTAAAGCAGATAATCGTTTGCAGATCGTGATCCAGTGATTCATTTGTTATCTAACAGTTTCCATCGTGTACATGTGCAGATCCGTTTGAAATAAAACACAATACCCCACACTATATTTATGTGCCTCTCACGTATCTGCTCTTACTGATGCAAAGTCTGCCATCAACGTAATACAATAACAGGCACGTGTGTTCGGGAAACGTGCTGCACTAGAACAACAAACCGTACACACTTGATAAATGCCAGGAGGAGTTACGTAAGAGTTTCCGGAGGTTTTCCCAATCACTGCCAATTCCATCTTCTCACATTCTATAAGGCTTCCCGTTTATTGCCCTGCATACATGCAGATGTCAGGACTGTGTATTTATAGGTATCATGCTAACTATTCCAGAATATAGAACTCTCGAATCGTGTGGAATGGCGGAAACCATTGATTACCGTGCTTTCTCGAACTGCAGTATACATGTATTATAATTACCTGCATTGCTCTTGCAGAGATACAGCTCTACATATATTCCCGCTCGGTAAAGTTAAACGGAAATTTTATCATACTAAAGTGTACATATATCCCACCTTTCAGTCACACATCTAAATACTCTAAACCAGCAGCGTCGTTTTGGTTAATACTAGTACGATTACCTGCAATTACAATT
>JAVTVY010016794.1:0-66430 GCA_036873755.1 Hanleya hanleyi | reverse complement strand
TGACTCCGGCTCAGAAGACCAAGTTGGCTAAGCATAAGACAGGTCTCCGAACCCTAGTCCAGAAGCGGGTCCCTCAAACACAAAAGAAAAAGGTGTTACAGAAAGGCGGCTTTCTCGGGGCCATCTTAGCACCGTTGGCCGCTTCTGTGTTGGGTCCAGTATTGGGTGGACTCTTCGGCCGACAATGAACCACACGAAAAAATGGTCCTCGTCGAACCACGGTTCCTGCAAAACCTCCAATCACCCTACCCTGTCCCACCTACGGTGAAGACCATAAACAGCCTCGATGGAGAGATGCAACAGATCTTACAGAGACCGGGGTTAAGCGACAGTGAGAAATTACAACGGTACAATGAGACGCTTCAACGGTACATGACGTTCATGGACCAATACAAACCCCTGTCTACCCCACCACCACCACCACCACCACCACGTGACACACCGCCGACTTCAGCACCGCTCCAACAGCCGCCATTACAGCCCCACAGTGGGTGGAAGACGAAGTCCTGAAGAGTGTACCTGCCTCGTTCAAGAAATAAGCTGGCCTGGTATTACAACGGATGAAACAGAATCCTAACATGACTTGGAATGATAAAGGCGAACTACTGGTACAGAATCAGGTGGTCCCCGGGACCCACATGACGGATTTAGTGAATGACCTGATGCGTAAACGCAGGTCGCACACGGATCCTCGAGGATGAGAGGTCTTCGCTCAAGGCTTGAAAGACATGCATGTACCACAGGAATTGGTGGGGAACCCCCACCGCTGGGCCTTTATGCAGCGAACCCAGCAACCGCCGAGTGGCCCACTACCTTCTTGGGAATCCGAATGGGAACCGGAGTCACCCCCCAAAAACACCACCACCACAACGGGCACCTTCTTTTCAGACCTTTAAAAAACCACCCTTGATCAGGACACCCCACATCTCCAGAGCCGTGACACGTAGCAAGTCACCGCGACGAACACGACGCCGGACACAACCGCCCAAGGCCTGGAACACCTATTAAAATCAACAGCAGCAGCAGGACAGCTCAGTCGCCATGTTTTACCTCACCCTACCCAGTAACAGTTCGCTGGATGTGTTTCCTGACAACATCTTGGCCAAGTACGCGACCCAGTTACCGCAACCGTTGCATTTACCTGGGCGCTGGGAATGTGGCCTCGTGGATATCCAATACCCTTACTCGTGGTACAACGTGTGAGCCAATGAAGTGTGGTACGAGGTGACCTACGAAGGAAAAGACACCCGAGTCACCCTCCCCGAAGGCCAATACGATACTCCCAAGGAGTTCATGGGTGGGCTGTCAAGACTGTTGCATTATAAGGCTCTACGGGAGGTCACGAATACTTCAAAACCCATCAAATCCTTTGCCTTCAAGAATCACGTGGACTTCGATTACAACGCACACAACGACAAGGCACAGCTTATCGTCTCCGCCAACGCGAGTGTCGTACTGAGTCCTATCCTACAGCAAATGCTGGGTTTCGATCTACGGACGTTCGCTGGTCCCACTGCCCACCAAGGCGAGATCCCGATGGATATGAAGTCGGGTATGTACGGACTCTACGTCTACTCGGACGTGGTGGACAACCACATCGTGGGCGATATCAACACACCTCTGTTACGGGTGGTCCCCATTAAAAGACGTATGGAGATCAAGTCACCCACAGTTTCACCCACATGCTCTACCTACCCGTACGACAAACCGACATCAACACTATCACGGTGGATATAAGAGATGACACGGGACGACCGGTGGCATTCGAACGAGGAAAAGTGGTGCTGACACTTCATTTTCGACAAGCACGTGCTCCCCACTTTGCATAATGAAAGTACCTTACGAGTACGATGCACGCAGCTATGCCGACTATTATGCCCAACAGGCCGGGGGTGGCTTTCCGGTCTTTAGCGGTGCACGCATGCAACGAGGACATGGACTGGGGAACATACTCGGCAGCATCGTCAAAACGTTCCTGCCCTTGGTGACGCGCGGGGTGAAAGCAATCGGCAAACAAGCGGTACGCAGTGGACTGCAAGTGGCCGGTGATGTCTTGGGGGTACGGCACCCAAAGAAGCCTTGAAACGGCGGGCCAAAGAAGCGGGAGGCGTCTTGGTGGCCAAAGCACAACGTACCGTAGGGAATAAAAGACCTGCCCCACCGAGACCACGCACCAGTCGACGACCGACCCAGCGACGACGCACATCGAAGACCCGGGATATCTTTTCTTAAAACATGTCCTTGATCCACGCAGAGTCCTGCCCCTCCACCAACAGTGAATTTGATTTGTGGACCGTCCCGCCTACACAGACCAGTGCCGAACAAGGATTATGGGTGGAGCATCTCCCGCTCTCCAGCATCAACGAAACAGGGCCCATCGAGTTCAACATCAGTAATGTGGATACGGCCTATGTGGATTTAGCCCATACATACTTGTATGTGAAAGCCAAGGTCGTCAATGGGGATGGCTCCAGAATCATCCAAGCTGCAACGGTGGGCCTGACGAATCTCTGGCTGCACTCGATGTTTCAACAGGTGGATATATTTCTCAGCGACAAACTCATCAGTGACTCGACCAACACGTACCCCTATCGAGTCTACATCGAGACACTGTCTCAGCTGACAGCCGCTTTATTCTACCAGGACACACCCGAGCACATGGACACGGTGGACAATGTGGGATATAACAAACGGAAGGCTTTCACTGCGAACGGTGCCTCGGTGGATCTCATGGGTCGACTACACGCAGACATGTTCATGCAAGACCGGTACCTCTTGAACAAGATCCCCATCAAAATCCGACTGATACGGGCGCCTCCGACCTTCGCCTTGATGGCCACTAACGTAGATGGGCATGCATCTGACTATAAGATTGTTATCCAAGACGCAGTCCTGTATGTCCGAAAAGTGAAACCGAATCCAGCCGTTCAATTGGGACACATGAAAGCCTTGGAAACAAAACCAGCCCAGTACCCTATCCGACGTGTACAAACCAAAGTGTTCTCTGTGCCTGCTGGAAATATGGGCGCCAACAAAGAAACCTGTTCCTGGGGGAACTACCCAAGCGATTGATCCTGGCCTGTGTGGAAAATACCAGTTTCAGCGGAGCCTACCCAGAGAACCCGTTTGACTTAAACATTTCGGCATAAATTTTGTGGCCCTGCATGTGGATGGACAACAGGTCCCAGTCACGGCCTTAACACCGAACTTTGGGCGCGCGAATTTCATTCGAGCCTATCAGAGCCTGTTTACAGCCACCGGTCAAATCAACCAGGACGAAGGGAATTTCATCAGTCGGGAGGACTACGGGAACGGATACACGTTGTTCTGTTTCGATCTGACCCCACCTTAGAGAACGACCATCAGCTGGCCCTCGCCAAGCAAGGCAATTTACGGTTGGAAATCCACTTTGCACGAGCCCTCGGGACCACTGTCAATGTGATCTGCTACGCCGAGTTTGACAACATCATTCAAGTGGACAAGGCGCGCAACGTCCTGTGTGACTTCTCCACCTAACATGGATACAGACCAGATAACCACCGTGCTGGAGAACGACCCAGAGACACGTATGGTCTTTCAAGGGGTGTTCGCCCGAGATGTGTTCCCATTAGACCGTATGTATCCTGCTGCATACGTTCTCAACACGGACCCGATGGACCGGCCCGGTGAACATTGGGTGGGCGTGTACTTGACAGAACAGCAGGGCGAATACTTTGACCCGTACGGCCTGCCACCCCTCCATCCCGATTTAACAGACTTCATGGATCAAGGCATAGAGACGTGGTGTTGGAACAGTCAAACGTTGCAAAGCCTGACCAGTGGCGTGTGCGGACAATATTGCTTGTTTTACCTGTACCATCGATGCCGGGGAAGACCCTTATCTACCATCGTACAGATGTTTGACGAGTACCCCAAGGCCGAGGACCGCGATGTACTCGTATATGACTGGGCCGCCCATCATTTCAATGTACAAGCCCGTTCTGGGCTTAAGTTCTTTCAATGTTCAAGCCCCCTGTTCTGGGCTTAAGTTTACAAGCCCCCTGTTCTGGGCTTCAGTTCTTTCAATGTACAAGCCCCCTGTTCTGGGCTTCAGTTCTTTCAATGTACAAGTCCCCTGTTCTGGGCTTCAGTTTTCACGTGGTTGTTCTCACGTTGTTGTTGTTCACTGAATAAAAAAATGAGATCTCACCAAAAAACCCTGTCTTGTGTGTTTGAAGGAAACTACAGATAGCCCTACAGGCACATCTTATTTAGATCTCTATCTCTATAAAAATGAAGCGGGCATTCTCTCTCGTCGACTTTATGACAAAAGAGATGATTACAATTTCGACATCGTAAACCATCCCTTTCTGGATAGTAATATTCCAGTGGGACCTGCATATGGCGTATACATATCTCGCTTAGTAGCATTTGCTAGATCCTGTGTTAAATGTGATGATTTTAATCAACGTCACAAAACATTGCTGCAGAAACTTATAAAACAGGGCTATTCCACTAAGCGCCTCCACTCAAAGTTTCTCAAATTTGGCGATACATATCGCATGCTGATAGCAAAATACGAACGTCGCGTGCAAGATCTATGGCGCTACGTTTCGTAACTTGTGTCTAATTCCGCTTAACCCGGGGCTAGGGGCCGTATGAACCCATGTACTTCAAGATCCTCATGGTATTCATATGAACAGTCACAATCAAAGCGTGACTGAGATACATCATTCTTTAGATGACGATTTTACAACGAATATTATGGATTAAGAATACTGATCAGCGATACGGATTTGATATTTTTGGAACATCATGATGTCTTGCCGGCATCATTGAAAAACTGTTGACCGCTTCTCTCTTGCAGGAAACAAGCCTATGTTTATGTATACTATGATTGTCTTTTTGAATTTGGTGCTAATACTGTTATATGGAATATGGAATAGGTCTTTGGATTATGGACGCGGATATTCTCTAATGGACGACGGCTGGATTATGAATGACGGACTAGACGCTTGTAATTCTATATGAGCATAATGCATGAAACTGGCTTTGAACACCGTATTAGCCAATCAGTGGCCTAGAATGGAGCCAAAGGTAACCCATCCATGTCCAGAAAACAATACCCGAGTGTACAAGAACCCGGATGTAGGCGCGGACGTAGGCGAAAGCATCCCAGTACCCGGATGTAGGCGCAGACGTGAGCGAAATTCTAGTACCCGTCCATTGGTTCTTTTATCGATCGCTCATTGGCTCTTTTTCTCGACCGCTGATTGGTCCAAATGGAACTGCCCATCCTTCCCAGGTTAATTTACAATCCCCTTTTGGGGTTCAAGCTCTGTATATCGATGCCGAAAGGGAGACCTTGGACCTTTTGACCTGGATGTGACCTTTGGCCTTTTGACCCGACATTCATCCGCGCACTGCCGGTGATGACGCGCGCGCGCGCGTGCGGCCGGAGAAGCCGCGCGCGCGCGCTGCGGCCGGGGCGGGCCGGGCCGGGCCGGGAAAAACCCCGGAGGTTGAACATCCGGACGTCTAAGAGAACATTGGAACTCTTCTGGGTTTGGAGGTGAAACCCGGAAGTGACGTCACAACCCACGTGACCTGCGCAGCAGAATGGAAACGACACCCTAGTCTAGCCCCCTCACATAGGCTTCACATGGATACCTCACTCGATCCCATCGGCCCACTAGTGGCCCACCTAGACCCCAAAACGTCTATTTCCATACCCTTTGTCCACTGCGCATGCGCAGAGTGACGATATTTCAACCCGCACTCACCCCATCAGATGCCCCCTCACATAGGCTTCACATTGATACCTCACTCGACCCCATCGGACCATTAGTGGCCCACCTAGATCCCAAAACGTCCACCCCGTATGGACCTATACACCCATAGCCATGCAGTATAGGCCTATGGGCCTACCCAGGCCTCGGTGACTTTTTCCAAAATTTCACCGTTTCGCTCCGGGACCCTTCCCATCGTGTTCTAAATGACGAGACGTGAAAAACAAATCCAAGCAACCCATATCACAATGAACGTGTGTGAATTTCCCAGGTTGGACCTATACCCCCCATGGCCAGCCTATGGGCCTATAGACAGACCTCGGTGACTTTTCCCAAAAATTTCACCGATTCGCTCCGGGACCCTTCCCATTGTCATTTTCTTGGCGAGACGAGAAAAACAAGACCAACCAACCCATATCACAACGAACGTGTGTGAATTTCCCAGGTTGAACCTATACCCCCATATAGCCAGCCTATGGGACTATATGGGCTACTCGGTACTTTTCCAAAAATTTCACCGTTTCGCTCCGGGACCCTTCCCATCGTGTTCTAAATGACGAGACGTGAAAAACAAATCCAAGCAACCCATATCACAATGAACGTGTGTGAATTTCCCAGGTTGGACCTATACCCCCCATGGCCAGCCTATAGGCCTATATACAGCCCTACCCGGTACTTTTCGAAAAATTTCACCGATTCGCTCCGGGACCCCTCCCATTGTATTTTTCTCGGCGAGACGAGAAAAACGAGACCCCACAACCCATAGTAACACCCACACAAAAAATTGACCATCCCCATACCCATACAGGCATTTTCCCTTATATTGTATAATACAGACCCCTATTGTAGGGGTAAAGTCCGTGTTCCGCTTTTTATAGTTTCGGGAAAAAATCCTAATTTTACATGCACCCACCCCATTGACTTGATAGGCAGGTCCCGATAAGCCCGGGGATCGATATTAGCCCTTTTGGTTAGAGTTGATAGGGGTTTTCCCCTATTTTAGGGGTAAAGTCCGTGTTCCACTTTTTATATTTTCGGGGACAAATCCTAATTTTACATGCACCCACCCCATTGACTTGATAGACAGGCCCCGATAAGCCCGGAGACCGATATTAGCCCTTTTGGCTAGAGTTGATAGGGGTGTTCTCCTATTTTAGGGTTAAAGTCCGTGTTCCGCTTTTTATATTTTCGGGAAAAAATCCTAATTTTACATGCACCCACCCATGACTGAATGGCCCTCGAGGAGCGCTTCACTTTGACACCTCACTCGACCCATTCGGTCCACTAGGGACCCACCCCGGGCACAAAACGTCTATTCCCATACTCTTTTTAGGCATTCCCCGTATACATTAACATTGGAAGTCACTTGGTTGACATGGGACTACGTTCTGTCCGCGGAAGTGACGGCATTACCACCAGACCGCGGAGGAATACGAAGGTTTCCGGAACTACTTTTGACCTCCACGTGACCTTGAGCTGGTGGCGCCCCCTGGCGCCACAGGCGCCACAGAGGTAAAAGGCGATGTGGCGTCCCCTATACCTTTAACCTGGAAACAGCGCCCCCTGGTGGATGCAAGAGTTACCTCCCCCGGCAAAACTTGCGTCGAAATCAGTAGACCCTACTACTCATAAAGTAGTTTTTGCAGCTATGGTGTAAATCATAGAGCTGGAAATATAAAACCTGGCGCCAATACGTCACGTGATACATTTGCTCCGTGGCTGCACTCAGTGGTAAACGTTCACGACATATGCCGAATGGTTGAAAATATGGCATCGGATAATCTTACAATGAGAAATATGCGCAATTTTATATTCGGACGTGTGGGGACTAATCGAATCAACGTATAATTTTCGTCAGAGTTGGACGAAATTGATATGCCGTTCTAATTACTGAAGTTCACCCTTGAGAGTTCGGGGCTCATTTATCCGTTCGTCTGTCCATTGTCTGCTGATCTCTGGTCGGCCCGCTAAAATTCACGGCCAATTTTCCATACAAATCCGACAAAATGTAGGAAATTCTATTAGTATGGTCGTGTATTTATGACAGAGGCCAGCACAGTCTGACCGCTATATGCGAAGGGTCACAGGAAAGAAAATATAAGAATATTCCATTATTCTATATGTCTATTCTTATTCCCTGGCAAATACTCCAACATTTCACAGCTTTCTGACATTTGCTCACTCACGCCCACTGACAACGTGATTAGTATTTACTATAGATGGTTGAATCGCAGACCTTACGATTTCCAGGTAAAAATGTAGTGCTTAGATAATGCACACACATCTCGCGGACTCGTATCACCGGCGGGGGAAATGCGGACCGTGAAGCATTCCGTGGAGCAATACTGTGGCTTATTATGAATTATAGATACTGTATTGATTAGCGGAATATTAGAAAATGATAAAGCCATGAAAAATTGATGTTCAGAGTGAATTAGGGATGTCGTTTGATGTATCCGCTGCAAGATAGATCACTGAAAGGGAATATTTGAAGGGAAAAAACGGCGCCCCGTTAATGTTCGCTTGTGACGGGCAGAAGACGGGCGATAAACACGCCGGCCCTTTGTCAAAAATCATAAACACCCCGGCCACATGAAGCAAGGGCATCAAGTCAATTTCATGAATAATAGATTGCTTCATTTTTTCCCCTCAAACTCATTCACATTATTGCGACATTAACAAAGAACCGGATTTTAGCTGTATTCAGACAGGAATCGAGGGTTTGCCGTTTCTGCTATCGTTTCCTGTCTAGGTCATTTTACATGCGTTGATGGTCGTGTGGTGAGCGCCGGACGCACGGGCTAACGCTGTTAGCAAATACTGTAACAATAGCCAAAGTAGCGCAGACCATGAGAACCACATCAAAATAACAATGTAATCGATAGATACCATCAGATGAAATATGGCAACAAAAATGATTAATTTTCAATCTATGTGAGCTGTATGCTATGTTTTCATGACGCTGAGCATATTGACATGGTCGTCAATAATTTCAAGAACTCCTTCTAATATCCTAATCCACTATGCCTGGATACTAGCTGTTGTTTTGAAAGAGAAAGACAGGACAGTCAACAATATTTAGTGATACCACACTATGCTTCTGTCCTCATATTAATGAAATGTATTCTTATTATCAAATTAATTTCGGAGTAATTTATCTTATGAAGTTAGAATGTGTTTCCTTCAGCTTTCATTGTCACACACACTTCAAATCATTATGATTAATGGTCCAAGCTTTCCAAATTCGAAAATTGTTTTTTCTTCCAATACAATATATTATCCACTGTAAATGTTGGTGAAAAAGTGATAAAAATTAGTTCTTAATGCCGGCAATTAAGCTTCTAAAATGAGCTGTCAGACAAGACGTCTTAGACGATTCGTCAGCAAAGAATGCAGGATGGCCAATTGTGTATCTAACGTATGGTGTTACTTGTGTATCTAACGTACGGTGATACTTGTGTATCTAACGTACGGTGATACTTGTGTATCTAACGTATGGTGATCAAATGATCAAGTAATTAACTACTTTTGAACAAATAATATTGAAAATTCAGTAAATTTACACTGGTTATAAGCCATTTGACTGAAGAAATTGTCGGATATGAATTGAAGAAAATCACAGCTGACTCACAACTGTGTAGGTTTTGCCTGGTTTTCAAATTGGTCTTCTAATAAGTCAAAATGTTAAATATACATACTATTATTCCTAAAAACAGTAGAACCAAAACTGATCCATGCGACGATTTGTATCCCAGCCACGCTTTTTTTGTAACTGTAAAAGTCATGTGGACATCTTGAATGGCATGACCACATGGCCCCTGACCTGACGCCAGCTTGAGCGGTATTCGAAACAAATATTTCAGAGCGATGATGTAATAGCCCCAGCAAGTCATCTGATCGATGATGAACTATGTGACCGTCAGATAAAGGAAACGACCGATGAACTGGCTCACTGTTTCTAAATTTGGCTTTTATCCATGCTTTTAGTTGAAGGGGCCGCATTTTTGGATTTATTCAAATTATTGAATATTGAACTATCATCAAATCATTTCCAGGACGAAATTTTTTAAAACGAGGCACTCTTTTTGGTTTGAATACTATATTGTCAGAATCTGAAAGTTCGAATATTGAGAAGAGTTCAACCATCAAACTTTGAAGACTAAATTTTCACAAACTGTCCCATTTAAATTCAAATAAGTCAATGTGCTTGACAATATGATCGCCACATTCTAATTCCCTGAATGAGCAGCTTCAGAAATATATAACTTATTCTGAAAAGTATTTCCTGTAATTTAGTTGATAAAAACCTGATAACTTAATATCCAGAATCTTATTGCTATGATGCTTTGGTGTTCATATGAGCAGCCACATATGGATTAAGAATACTGATCAGCGATACGGATTTGATATTTTTGGAACATCATAATGACTTGCCGGCATCACTGAAAACTGTTGACCGCTTCTTTCTTGTATGAAACTAACCTATGTTTATGTATACTATGATTGTTTTGAATTTGGTTTTAATGTTGTTATATGGAATGTGGAATAGGTCTTTGGATTATGGACGCAGAAATTCGTTGGGGATGGACGACGGTTGAATATTGAATTACGGACTAAACGCTTGTATTTGGAATCTTTTATACATAATGTTGTACATTGATCAAATGTGATCCTTCCTCATTGCTTAACATGGAGAGTATGTGTGTTGCGGAAGGTGAGACAAATAAAACAACTACTGAGCAATGAGGGAGAAAACCAATCAAACAATGAAAAATCAACTATTTAATCAAACAATTCAAATGTCATCAAAACTAAGAGAAAACACACAATACAAGCGTCTAGTCCGTCATTCATAATTCAGCCGTCGTCCATCAAAGAATATTCGCGTCCATAATCCAAAGACCTATTCCATATCCATATAGTATTAGCACTAAATTCAAAAAGACAATCATAGTATACATAAACATAGGCTAGTTTCCTGCAAGAGAGAAGCGGTCAATAGTTTTCAATGATGCCGACAAGACATCATGATGTTCCAAAAATATCAAATCCGTATCATATATGTCATATATGATCCTTAGTACAAGCACATATAATATCTGGCTTCTTAGATACAACCAGTGAACCAGTGCAATATGTCAGCTTCTTTAGGTGAAGCTGTTTTTTTTAACTGATTGTCTATATATATCCGAAAGCCTGATTAGAATGGTCGTGTGATTAAGGTGGGTATATTTCGTATACAAAGGTATATAGTATACGAGGTGATAAACTGAAGTACTGGGAAGGAGTCTAACACATTTTCGAGCAAATTGGATGCCTCTCGAGATTTGCATGTTTTGCTAGGTGATAAAAACAACTAGGCATCTCTAACGAGCATATATGCAGGTTTGCTTTACAGCATCAACACCCAGCGGGTCAATCATTTCACGCGCAATGAACGGCTTCTCGCTTCATTGTATGCCAGGAGCTATGAACATGTAAAAGAACTACCGGTATACGTATTAATTTCATATTGCGCGTAGTCGAGATGCACTTTGAGAGGAGATATTTTTTAAATGATTATTTTATGATGTACAAAGGCTGCGCTTTGTATCGGAAGCATTACTATTATCGAATAACAAAAAAAAGTGCTATTCCAGTTGTAACATATATTTTTCTACAGTTAAAACGCATTACGAACGTCTGTTAACGACCGACTGTTTCATGTGATTGAAATGTGAGAGCTTGTTCCAAACAATATGAATTTATTGGAATCATCCCCATGCGAGTCTTGCGCGACTACAGGTGTTTTACTGTCTTAGAAAGCTTGATAAATCGTAATTGTCTCCTGATAGTCCGACGATATAAATGCCCAAAAATGCATTCTATTGTCATATCGTTATCGGGCAATGCATGTATATTGTAACTCACACAACTACATAACTCCTTCAATGGAGTTTCATTGATCTCCTGTCAGGTATGAAAGCATACTGACATGAGCTAAGAAACTGATGTAACAGTCTTTACTTTTTTAAGTAGTATATAATATTTGACTTTTTTGAACACGGCGTTTACTTGACATAACTTTCACGCCAACACTGAAGAGTGTTATGGTGAGTGAGCTCCTAGCGAAGCTTATGTGTAAGTCCCAACTATCAAACACAAGCAAATGACTCACAGTTCCTCTAGGTCTAAAAAGCGCATGCGCAAAGTATAAATGTAGTTTTAACACACACACGGGTATAGTGAGTTCGGCTGTCGTCACTACTTGGGGTTCGTTCAGACTGTTAAGACATGCACCGTTACCTAGGAAACCCATCCGTTAGAGATCTGAAGTTCAGGGATATGAAGAACGGGAAAAAACGTCAGCTCCGATATTCAATAAGCAGCCGTTGTCCATAGTAAATTTCTACGTCGTTAATGGAGTAACCTTTTTGTACACTGTGTTGAGGACATCCCAGCACATGTGGGTCGGTATTCTCGTATCCTGTTTGGTTTTCGTTATTAGGTCGTCGATTATCACAACGTTCCAAACATTAAGACCGAAGAATCCGTAGCTTTGAGATGTAAGCTTATTTCTTTAAATCTAGGCGATGACGGATATTTCGATCCTAATGCGAGGTACCGTTGATGACCAACGACCTCACGATAAGAGAATTTCAGACATATTTACCAGAGGACCCACCATGATAATACATCTGTTATTCACACAGTACGAACCTTGTTCGACCAAGACAGTCATATACGTCAGATTCGACATTCAATATTCAGTCGTCGGCCACAAATTAATTCCCGTCCCTTTTGTCGTATGACAATTAGCATCAATTCAAAATATGCATGAATTGTAAAATAAAGAAAAACACAAGATGGTCCTGCAAGAGAGAAGCAGTCAATAGTGTCTATGACGACAGCAAGATATCAAGATGTTCTTCATTTTTATGTTCTTATCACTGACCTATATTATATATCCAATGATTACCAAGTTGTTTTCTAGAGTAACATGTATCTCAGTCAGGCTTTGATTGTATCTGTACATTTGAACACCATGATGTAACACACACAATGCTCAAATGACCCCTAGTCCCGGCTTGAGGGAAATTAGACAGAAGTTACGAAATGTACCACCACAGATCTTGCACGCTACGATCGTATTTTGCCGTCAGTGTACGATATTTATCACAGAATTTAAGAAACTTCAGGCGTTTGGTGGTATAGCCTTATTTTGACAAGTTTCTGCAATGAATTTATGTGACGTTGATTTGAAATTGTCACATTTTGCACAGGATCCATCAAATGCTATCAGACGAGATATGTATACGCCGCATGCAAGTCCTTCTTGAATGCTATCCAGAAATGGGCAGTTAACTATGTCAAAATTGTAATCGTCTCTTTTGTCATAGATTCGACAAGAGAGAAACGCCTTTCATTCTGTAAAGGCATAGGTCCAAATCCTTCACAGCGTCGCTAATATAGGGATTATTCGGTGTTAGGATATCGTCTACATATAGCGCTTGGTGAATGAGAAGGAACGGGCTTAGGAACGGTTATCTCGGTTATCTTTTGACAACTGATGAATAACAGCGTATTCAGATATAAGATATAGGTTTGTCGAAAGTGGTGCAAAATTTGTAATCATTGGGACGCCTACACACTGCAGGTATCTAATGTTACCGACTTTCACATAAATATTGTTAATGAGAAATTCAAACAATTCTGTATATAGAGAAACATCCCAAGAATGATATCCTTTAATTTAGCAGAACTGAAGAAGGCCGTATGGCTTCTGACATATTATTAGAGAAATAAGGTGTTCAATAATGTTTAACCCCGAGGATGGGCCCCTGCACAACCAGCATTCATTATGATCACAACTAAAGAATAATCAGACAGACAAATCCGGGGGACTCTAGAGCAGGTTCCTTGGCCGAGTCTCTAAACACGGATGGATAAAGGGCTGATCAAAGGATAATCCTTGGCGCACGTGAGCACTACGTTGTTGATTGGTTGAAACGAGAAAACGTGGAGCCTACAGTACTCGCTCACCGGTTGGGTCGATACTATCCGCCACATCGACAGAAATACCAAAATACTATAAGGATTAGTAGTATTGAGGGTCGAGAAATTCCAAGTAGATGCATATCGGTATAGGTATGTGTTCTTTGCCATCTAATTCTTCCGTAAGACTTTTTTAGTTTTTAATGCATGCATTCGTCATTGGACTGTTTTGAAATGTCAGCACAATAATTCTTCCAAATGATTCAACTGTCTGCAGGACTCTTGTAGTAAACAGAAGTGTGTATGGTGGTTTATGCATTTTGGCAGTCCAGTCCAATTTTGGTGCATCATTAAGAATGGTGAGAAGGGAAAAACCGTTTTGTAATGAAACTATGTGTTTGTTGAATATACCTCCCAAAGTTATTCATGTTGAGAAGAATATCCATGCAGAAGCAGGAGGAAAAGCTATACTTTTCCGAGTGTTCCTCAACGTGCACCAGCCAAGAGTAATATTTACATATAAATATTATATAATTTGAGACCTTGTCAGCTGGAACAATAACGACGATGTAACTTATTGTATCATGGTGTCTCCCAATGTTTGTTCAGAATGGTATTTCTGTCGATGCGGCGGATAGTATCGACCCAACCTGTAAGCGAGTACTGTAGACTCCACTTTTCTCGTTTCGACCAGTCAAAAACGTAGTGCTTACGTGCGCCAAGGATTATCCTTTGATCAGCCCTTCATTCATCCGTGTTTAGAGACTCGACCAAGGAACCTGCTCTACAGTCCCCCGGATTTATCTATCTGATTGTTCTTTAGTTGTGATCATAATGAATGCTGGTTGTACAGGGGCCCATCCTCGGGGTTAAACGAGATTAAAACATAAGCATCCGTCGTCAACAAAATTAAAATACCTTTGGTATTCCAATGGGTACTAATTTTGCACCCCTTTTGACTGACCTGTATCTGTTCTCTTATGAATACGACTATATTCAGTCTCTTTCAAAAACAGATCATTTCAAAGCCCGTTCCATCCCATTCACCAACCGCTATATAGACGATCTTCTTGCTGTGAATAATCGCTATATATGACGCAGGGAAGGATATATATCCAGCTTCACTGGATTTGAAGGAAACTACAGATGGCCCCAATGGCACATCCTATTTAAAGAGATGATTACAATGTCGACATCGTAAACTATCCCTGTCTGGACAGTAATATACCAGATGGACCTGCATATGGCGTATACATATCTCGCCTAGTAGCATTTGCTATATCCTGTGTTAAATGTGATGATTTTAATCAACGTCACAAAACTTTATTGCAGAAACTTGTGAAACAGGGCTATACCATCAAGCGCCTCCACTCGAAGTTTCTAAATTTTGGCGATACATATCGCATGCTGATAGCAAAATACGAGGGTAGCGTGCAAGATCTATGGCGGTACGTTTCGTAACTTGTGTCTAATTCCGCTTAACCCGGGGTCACATTCAAAGCGTGACTGAGATACATCATACTCTAGATAACGACTTTACAAATACAATCATATGGATTAAGAATACTGATCAGTGATACGGATTTGATATATTTGGAACATCATGATGCCTTGCTGGCATCATGGAAAACTGCTGACCGCTTCTTTCTTGCAGGAAATTAACCTAGTTTTATGTATACTATATAATTTATTCTTTTAACTTGGTGCTAATGCTATTATATAATTATGTCTTTGGATTATGGACGTAGAAATTATTTAATGGACAACGACTGAAGATTGAATGACGAACTAGACGCTTGTATTGTGTCGTAGGACAACTTTCGCCGATTCCAAATAGGCATGAAATGATAATTAAAGAAAAACACAAGATGGCTCCCTGCAAGAGAGAAGCGGACAACACTTTTCAATGACGACAGCAAGACATCATGATGCTCTTTAGGAAAAATCCTTATCACTGATCAGTATTATTTATCCATTGATCATTGATACATATGAGACTCTCTCGATTTCATTCCACATGTATGTATGCTCTCTGTGGCGGGCTATACGCCATACCAAATATCATTTCTTCATTATAAAGCCAGTTGCGCACATTGCAACACAGACAGAGAAGGTTGGTCATCACAGGGACAATCCACGGGTGTAATACCTATGAGCCCTTATAGTTGAGTCGGTAGAGCATCGGCGCGATAAGCCGGGGTCGTGGGTTCGAATCCCGCTGACGACCAATTTATTCTTTCTCTCTGAAAAATCATTCAATATGTATATATGCTCAGTGACGGGCTATACGCCATACCATTCTTCTCTCGATTGAACAATCAAAACATAGCAAATCTATGATTATATAAACTGCGTAAATATTAAATGTGAAGAAACTGTCAAATTGCTCGGTGTTACAATCGATAGCCCGTTAAATTCCAGCGAACACATTTTCTTTATGTAGAAAAACATTACAACAGCATTACAAGTGCGTTTGAACGAGTCAGCTATTCAGATGTCAAAACGACACTTGCTATATTTACGGCTCTTTTAAAATATTAAATGTTATATAATCGATATGGTATTAAAGAAATGTGAAAAATACATTTGTACAGGATATAACAAATGCTAATAGATAGGCTGTACTGGATATGGCGTAGTTAACAATGTCGAAATTTTAATAACCTCTCCGACCGTGGACTCGACCTAGAGAACGCCCCTTTCATCTTTATAGAGGTTCGAGTATATGGCCTAATCATTAGTTCCTTCAAATCCAGTGAGGGTGAGTGTTATATCCTGCACAGCGTGACCTACACTGTTACAAATCACACCGTAAATTCACAGTTAAATGTACTGGCAGAAAAGGTGCCAGTACATTCAACATTAAAATTACGTTACACTGTATTTTACAATTACCGCTTTTTAACATGTCTTAAACTGTAAAATGTTGCACCATATTTTATAATTACCGTTTTTTAACAAGCAATTAACTGTTAATTAGGTTGCACTGTAATTTACAATATCCGTTTTTATTAACATCCTTTAATGTTCAACTACGTGACACCGTTGTCTACAATTATCTGTTCCGCGGAAAAGTACCGTTAGGTCACTGGAAGGCCGAAATGGTCATTTGCTCGTTCGCGTATTTCAGCTCTTTGTGTTTACAAATGCAGTCACCACAAGTTTCGTAAATAATGATGAAGTAATCCCTGATAGGAATCTCCGTTAGGTAAAACTAAAATTAAAGTTAGCCACCGCGTTACTCCTTGTGCGTGCTCTGGTGATGCTCTGGATGTTGTGCAACGCATGTGTTGCAGGTCTCCTGCAAATGGGCGTTTCGTGTGCAAAGATAACAACCTCCTTTCAGAGAAAACAGGAATTGTTGTTATGTTTGTGCGCAGTTTACCCGTTCCAGTTGATACCAACTGAAATATCACAGTTCAATGTACAGATTAATGTGTTTACGGTTAAATATACTGTAAACGCCAACATACATTTACTGTGAAATAACGGTAATTTATAACAGTGTAGCTGTATAGGGATTATATAATGTCAGAATGGCCTGCATATGGCGTATACACAACTCGTCTAGTAGCATCCTGCGTAAAATGTGACGATCTTTTGGCACATTTTTGCAGAAACTTATTCGACAAGGTGCCACCACAGGCCCTCAAAACAAGAAATTGAATCGCCCGGCAAAGGTATAAGATTGCACAAATTTACTAATTTCACGTCGGGAATATATAGAGTGACAATTGTAGAATATGCTGATGTATTTTGTTTGGAGGTAAACCGTCTATTTCTTGTTTAACCCAAAGTGCGTTTCAAACCTTGGTGTATTTCTATATAAAGCATGGGGTTATATATAGAGACCCCATATTTCGACACTTTCGTAATACATACCACCGTCCCACATCTCCAAAAACTCTTGTTTTGAGGGCCTGTGGTGCCACCAAGCGCCTTCACTTAGAGGTTCTCAATTCTGGTGATAAATATCCCACGCTGATGTACGCATCTATTTCTGGGTTGGTGGTGTGACTGGTATACGACAAAAGAAATCATTATGTAAGAGTTATGCCGATTATAATATCTGTTCTGATAAACAAAAGATCTCGTATTCTCGCTCTGTTGTTCCCATTCTATTGGTTTCAGAGCAAAACAAAAGTATTTCTTCTACTTCATCTTGACACCGTACTGTCATTCTCTCCCTACTCTTCTTAATTAATGAATATTAATTTAATGAGAAATTCATCAACTTTATGAACGAGGAAACATTCAGTGAAAGATGTTTCTTTTATAGCGCTGAAAAAAGCTTTATGTCTTCTGGCATAATATAATATATTATTATTAGTATTAAGACCCGGGCGAGGAATAATAGTATATGGTGTCGAGAATTCCGGATCGGTAAGTTTTTTTTTGTACGGCTTGTGCATTTACGGGCAGCTATTTACATCCAACAATTCTCCCCAAATCATTTTAATGCAGATCTAGAGTTCTAGTCAGTTGGGTTCATGATTAGAAGCTAATATCTTGCAAGAAATGATCGTGTTAACACAATTTAATAACAGTTATCGCCAAATTTGAGAAGCCTCTAATATCTGTAAATCTAAAGCTTTTTCTAGTGTTTTATGCATTGTGGTTTTGGTATATCGGTGGGAATATCTCTTTTTCCACGGGAACAGTTTTATTTATTATATAAACCTTACAATATATTCGTAGTTTAGGGGAAAGTAGATGGAATATCTATGCTTAATTCGTCGATCAACAGCTGGTAATAGTGATATTTCAAGTGATTATTATTTTGTTTTGGGCTTCATCTGTTCGAACAATAACGAACTTACCATGGAAGTCTGCAAGAACCACCTGAACAACGGTGTATCCTAAACCTTACTTTTGAAGGTCGACGACTATTGTAAGCTCCAATTTTTCTCGCAACAAATAAAATTTTAAAAAACGTTTATTTTCAATTCCCGAGATTCAGTTTTTGTCGAGATTGTGAACGTTTGAATGTGTGAATGGTGTATGAATGTGTGTATGGTGTAACGAATGTTAAATGTTTTTTCACACACAAAATGGCTATCGTAATGACAGTGAACTAAGGGAGATAATCGTTGGATTGAAAATATACGAAAGGTGCGATGTATAATTGTTCTTACTCTTATATTTAAGAAGTATGGTGAACTCGGTGAACAGGGTTGACAGAAATTTATTACATTGAAGAATGTGTGAAATCAAATATTATTATTGTACTACCTTTCTCATCATTCATAATGATTACTTTGCTTATATGGGTATTTGTTTCCTTTACCGAAATCCCCAGGTACGCACACATGGCGAACGACCCATCGACATTTGACGCTTCGTGGCGCCAAAAATTGTTTAGAAATTAACGACTTGCAGCTTTTCTCATATCTCCTCTGTGGGACAGCAAATCATAGAAGGTCGACATCGAATTTTCACAGACGCTTTTATTTCGTTATTTTACGAGCTCACTGGGGCGAGTTTTAGATGAAGGTGTCGGTGAGTGATTTTACGTACACGGTATATGGCCCCTCACGGAGGTGCTCTGAGCGCGAAAGATGTGTTGTCGATTTGACCCTCATTCCATTCCGCCAGTGACACGGTTGATGATATAGCATACGATAATGGACACAACTGGCGAATTAGCGACTTGAGATCTCTCCGTTACAAGACAAATGCATATATCATGAAAAGTAATGACAAAATTTCTTACAACTATTATCCATAAATTCAATTAAGGCCTTTTAGTGGATGTTATATCCATACAGCGCGGTCGAGGAGTCCCATTTTCATTTCTATTTCTGTTCCCCGGGGACCGAGACTAATTTTCGCGGCAACAATTTCATTGGGAATGTTCATTTCGGAGTCTATGCCAGTCAATTATGGGATACCATGGGACTAGGGAAAAATTGAATTCTGTCAGAAATACAAGAATATTTCCATTTCTGTTGCATGTGATTAAAAGTTTAATAACCCTATAGCAGCCGTTGCTCGTGTGACTCTTAACCTTGGCAATTTGCAAATACAGTGTAGAACGAGGGATGTGTCCCCCAGGGAAGGGATGGGCGGGCAGACGAACCGGCCATTTTAACGTGTACCACTGAACCGCTGGATGAAGGTTGTCAGCAGTAACTATATGTCCTATCGGGGGAATTCAAAAGAGCAATTGAAAAATTTGTAGCCAACAACCCATGCATACATAAATGAATATAAAGTGAGGAGAGTTGGGGATATCGAGAGTCAGAAGATAAGTCATCTTGACGTGTACTTTCATACAATCAACCCTATACAGCGGAAATACTGCAAACGTAATAGTTCTATTTCTAAGTTACAAATGGTAACATATTACATCCGTAATACGTTTAGTACCGATCGCTAATATAATTACTGATCTATAAGAAATTGGTTGATGGCAATTCAACTAAATTCAAAGTTAATTTCAGTTAATCAAGACAATCTATAATGACGAATGTTGACCAAATGTTGGGGTTTTGTTGTTGTTTTTTTCTTCAAATATGCATGTTATGAAGAATTATATACTATACTATGAGCGATATTTACAAAATTTACTGATGGCGGTATAAATATATATAATAAGAAATTATCGAGTAACATTTGTCAGAATGTAGCTCTTCAGCGATAATATACAATAGGTCATCAGCCGGAATAAAAAAGAAGAAGAGAAGTTGCACAACACATGTCGCCTCATAACGCGATCCTCAGATATGTGCAGTAAATGTCAGAAAATGAGTTCCCAGATTTGTAAAATAAATCTAATACATACATGTATTTCGTGATAACTAAATATTAATAAGAACCCCAGATTTAACTAACGATATTTCTCGTCATATCTCTCTACTAATACAAGATTGTTTGATGAGAAGACATTTCCTAAACAACGGAGTTCAATGAGAAACTATCCATGGAAATACTGACCGGAATTGTACAACAAACACTGCTTAAATATTTTATATGCGAAAATGAGCAACCCACACATATACCTGATGATGGGTTATGTGAAATGATTTATCAGATAATTATCATCGGAAATCGAACACGTTGTTTAAAGGGGTCGTGGTTTGATTCCCGATGCAAGATAATTTATTGTGATTTCCATTTTATCATAAATCCATGTTCCACTGCTGAATTTGATATAATACAACACTCTTATTTCTCCAATTAATTATAAAGACTGCATGATTGATTCTATATATTTCGATTTTATTTTCAAACTATCTTTTAGCTACCATCTTTCTTGCTATTATTTCATTTGCCTGTGTGTGTGCATGGAAGGAGGGTAAACTCCATACCATATTGTCATTTCTGGTATAGATTGTATTCGTAAAAGTTCCATGAGATGCGCATATAATCCACTAGATGTGTGACTATTGCTGGAAGCAAAATTTAACTGGCGCAATTATAACAGTAAATTACAATCAGGAGTGCAATACTGCAAGTTTCAAAAGTTAGTTGTGAAAATTGATAAAGAAATGAAGCCGTTGGAAAGAAAGATAAAATGCGACGAGCATGACGGCGGATCGTTACATATAGACATTATTGCTGAACGCGACGTTAAATCTATATTCTCTCTCTCCCTGTTTATAGACATGGAATGAACCTGGTAGAATTTAATTTATCTAAAGTATGACAACTTGAACCAAAACTAAAGTGTTCAATGCCTTGACATACAAATCGAAATATCAGTTTGTTTCAAGGTGTTATAGATATATTAACAATCCATGCTTATATGAAAATGCCGAAAACAGACAAAAGCCGAATTTCAAACGTCCGTCGACGCTGATTAACGTCACTATTGACTGTGAGTGTTTACAGTATAAGACTTGTTTTCTTTATGAAACCTAGCTTTTTTGCAGAACTGAAGAAATTAAATTTTGATTTCACAAATATGGCAGCTAGAGGATTTTTCTTATTTAAACGTCACATATCCGGAATATCGGTAACTGACGACTCAAACATTGATGAATAAACATAAAAGAATCGTCTTGTTAAAAACGAAAAAGTCTGGCCCAATGACCAACGTTATCACGTGATAATTAGATTTATTGAACCTGGGAAATCACAAAGACATGAGACATAAATCATAGCGTGCGAAGTTACATAAAATATATGTTTGATATTATGAGAGATAACTGTTTTTCATCTTTTCATGGACCAATGAATTTATCATGCACTTTACCAATAATTTATAAACTAATTAATTGTATCTATAGAAAATAGATATTTGTACAAGTTTAGATCCACAATTCCATGATGTTCACTGTGATTGTCTCCGTGATTTTATACTTTTCTATATTTTGATTTGTTTTTTTCCCATCTATAGAGCTATTTTCACTCAAGGTGTGGACTTGAATTATTAATGAAATGATTTGATTTCGATGCTTCAAATTGTCAGAAATAATTATAAATTGTTATATTTATTTTTTAATTATAATACAGTCGAAAGTCTTGGGTAGTATTTTGTTCACTCTGGACGATAATTTTTGTATGTTTTCAGATTTGATGTAAATATTGCACATTCTCGGCAAAGTATACAATGTCAACCCGCATCTATAGGAGCCGTACGAACATCGTGTAATTCAATATAACCATGGTCTCTGGATGAAAACTTACACTGTAAAATGAGGTGTTAACTTATTGAACGCCTAAATTGTAACACACTTACTGAACGCGTAATTATGTTCAAATTGTTAACTTCCATGTTCAAGTTGTTAATTTCCATGTTCAATTTTGAACTTTAACATTCAAACCATCAACGCGGGTATTGAAATGCAGAACGCATTATTGAACAACTTTAACACTCGTATTCAAAGTTTGAACAATAGCATTCTAAACTCTACATAAAACTGTTTAATAATGCGTTCTGCATTTGAATATCCGAGTTATGGTTTGAATTGAACATGGAAGTTAACAATTTGAACACACTTACGCGTTTAATAAGTGTTGCAATTTAGGCGTTCAATAAGTTAACACCTAAGTTTACAGTGTACAATCAAACAGTCAATTAGATGCAATCTATACTCTAAAGTTGCGTGCGAGGCTGCGTGCGTACCACAGGCCCGCAAAACAAGAATTTTTTGGGGGGGGGGGGACGGTGGTATTAGGGTGAAGTGTCGAAATATGGGGTCTCTGTATATAACCCCATGCTTTATATAAATCCACAAGACGTGAAACGCACTTTGGGTGAATCGAGAAATAAACGGTTTACCGCCAAACAAAATACATCAGCATATTCTACAAGTATCACTTTATATATTCCCGTCGTCAAATTAGTAAATTTGTGCAACTTTGTACCTTTGCCGGGCGATTCAAAATCCAACGTAACTGTCCATCCATCTAGGAACAGTGAGATTATGGCGGGCTTCGTTCTCAATTCTGATTGTTCAGTTGCGACACGCCTCCGACAATGAGGTCATACACTGATCAGCTGCTAGAGGCGTGTCGCGACTGATATCGCTATCATCACCATTATCACCATCGCTATCATCACCATTATCACCATCGCTATCATCACCATCATCATCATCGCTATCATCACCATCATCAACATCATCGCAGAAATAGTCTTCATACTTCCTGCTGTCCATATCGTCGAATATATTACTACCCATTCAGCACTGGTTCTTTTTTATTTTCGTCAATGGATGTAAACGTCTCATGATTCGCACTTCTGATCGCTATCATCACCATTATCATCTCATACTTCCTGCTGTCCATATCGTCGAATATATTACTACCCATTCAGCACTGGTTCTTTTTTATTTTCGTCAATGGATGTAAACGTCGAGGAGGTCTGCAGATGAATGAGAGGTATTTGTTTGAAACTGTAGTTTAAGGGCCGCTTCCCATACGTATTCGCGGCCCATCAACACAATGCTTTATTTATATTTCCCAGTACATCTCTTAGTTCAGTTGAGGCATTTACAAGCCCTATATTTTAAGATAAATAACAAAAAGGGAGATATTATAAAAAGAGAATCGAGTGGAGAATATTGTCTATCTACAAGTTCGTCGGTTTGTTTTAGTCAGTCGGGTTACATTGGTAAATGTATGTCAAGTTCATTGATTGCACTTGTAGCCGAGTGGTGGATTCCTTTGTCTTTGTACCCCTTCGTACTCACAAAGCCGTCCAGAAAAAAGCTGGCACAACTGAGCGGGGTCTTCAGAAATTTGCACTGTAACAGTGCTAGGAGTGTTTATCAGGGTACAGGATGGCAGGCTGCGTCCAATTTTGCGTAAAAATCAAAGGATAATAGTAGCATATAAAGGGCAAATTCCTTATTATTGAGGGTGTCACGTGGCGATGACGTCACGGATGACGTCACTTCCGGTAACGTTACATCCGGGTCAAAGACCACATCCGGGTCAAAGTTCACGTCTGGGTCAAAGATCACTTTCGGTCACGTGACGGTCCAGCAAGAGTTATCTGCACCTACATAAGACCGTACGCTTCAGTGACTTCAAGGGCATTGGAATGGACGTTTTGGGGTCGAGGTGGGCCCATAGCGAGCGTAATGGGTCAGGCGGGGTATCCTTGTGAAGTGCTAATCCAGGCCGATCAAGTCATGGGTGTGTGCATGAGAAACTTTCCCCGGAAAAGAGCCGGAAAACGGACTTTACACCTGGTGAGTCATAGAAATGGGAATGTTGTTGTTGTTGAGATAGTGTAGTCTCTCAATTTCGAAGAAGTAAAATCAAGGTAAGTAATCCAGTTGACCCTTAGTAGTAGAGAAATCAGGAAACCAGTATATTTGCCCTATGACCTTTGTGGAGAAAGGCCTCAATTAAGGCCCTATATAAACGCCTTGACGCCCTTTCGCCTTATCGTAACACCTTAACGCCCCATCTGAACGCCTTATCTTAACGCCTTAACGCCCTAGCAAAACAGTTTTTTTTGGTCTTTTGTGCGAAATTGTATCATGCTGTTATATAATACTAACCTGTCGACAAGATGTATGTATCAATCCATTCACACCACGGACTAAAACATGTTGAGACTTGGTGGTCCCCGATGTCGTCATCGCTCTACGCTGGGACATTGTACGGAGGTTTTGCTGGGAAACCCCCTGTTCTATTTATAGATCATATCGGGTATAGTCAGACTGCAGGTGAAATTACAACACATATAAGGGAAGTGGGAAGAGATGCCGACATACTGACTGCGTCATATGACTTCACAGAATAGTCTAATGGTAAACCTATTCTAAAGCACATGCCAAGAATCTAACGATTCGTGATATGTGTTGTATTTCAGGTACGATTTTATTGCACCTGTTCATGTGGCAACATGGATGATATGACCACACGGCCCCTAGCACCGGCATAAGCGGTATTAGATACAAATCTAGAGAGCTATGATGGAAATGCTCTGACAACTCGTATACTGGTAATTGGTGAGCTGTTTCGCTGTGACAACTCGTACATTGGCGATTGGTGAGCTGTATCGTCGTCAGATGTAAATGACGCACCCAGGTGAAGTAGAGAAAGGGCACTTTCGGAGGAGCTGTCCCAGGCACTTCAATGTTATTTGCATAGCAATACATGCAGCAAGAGAAGGCGCAATGCCTTAACGCCTATCTTAACTCCCTAACAGACGCATCGACGGCTGCTCCTGTCCAATCAAAAGCCGTCATTTGATGCTGCATCTATAATATTCTCTCTTGCCCAGTAGGGTCAGACTGGGAGTGCAATGCGCCTGGGCACTCGAGGAGTAGAAGAGAAAGGGAGTTTCGGAAGTGCACAGGGGCGCGTTTGGGGAGATGGGGCCATGTTCGCTCTGGCTACCTGGTAGAGTTATATGTGTGTGCGTGTGCGTGAGAGGAGGAGGGTGAGGAGTGAGTGAGTGAGTGAGTGAGTGAATGGATGAATGAGTGTGTGGTAGTGGTGTTGGTGGTGGTGGTGTTGGTAGTGGTGGTGGTGGTGATTTGTGGTGGTGGTGATGGCGTTGCTGGTCACCCGTCGTGACACCTTAACGCCCTAACTTCTTCTATATCTAGTCCCATAATGTCTTAACGCCATGATGCAGACAGTTGAGAGAAAGAAAGATCAACACGTTCACAAGTTTATTATTTCCTTCATCACATCATACCGCGTTGGGTATTTTTACAATTCAAGTATGCTCTTGTCCAATCTGAAGCCGCCGTTTGGGGCTGCATGTGTCATATTCGTTCTTGCCCGTTAGATACATTCTCGGCTTCTCTTGTTCAATCAGAAGCCGTCTTTTCAGAAAGTTTAATCATCGATCATATTCGCTCTGATCCGTTTGTTCTAATCGTCTTCGGGCAGGCCAGGATGCTGTAAGGGCATTATGTCCCGAAACAGCCATTGGCGCATTTTTATAGCATCTTGCAGGGCCTCGGTGGGTGGTAGCCCCATATTCTCTTCCAGATGACGCTTGGTCTTCATGATGGACCTGTGTGTTGGATCGCCTTTCATTCAGACGGTAGCAGGGTATACGGTTCATAGATCGCCATGGCTGTTTTCCTGATGCAGGAGAGCATTTGGATGTACGCCTGTTGTAAGTTATCCTGTCCGGCGTCCTCGATCGCTGCAGCGTGAGTATTAATAGCTGCTATCACAATACGATCGCAAAAGGTGGGTTCTTCCTCACTCAGGCCTTCCTGGGACGGAGCCTGGCTATCTGCGATCAAGCTCTCTATATCAGTAGATAGACGCTCATCAGTCTCTGTTTCGGTATCAGTCGGTGGACTTTCTGAATCAGCTGGCATATTCTCAGAATCTGCATTGGATTCTTATACCTCGGTGTCTTCAATCCCATGTATATTCTTCTGATGTCGCATCATATCGTAACGTCTGGTGAACGTGCGTTCGCACTCAAAGCACATATAAGCCATGTTGACGGTTGACGTCGACTATGCACGTTTTTGGGATACTCTTGCTTTTATGGACAGTAACGCCAGCCAACGCCCAGTTTAACGCTTCAACGCCTGGTGAAATAGCTCAGAAGCTCTGATTTTTTTTAGATATTTCATGGAATTGACACTACTTAATCGATATACATTGAAGCCCGTCAACGCCTTAACGCTATATCTTAACGCCTTAACGCCCGTCTCATTGCCATTAACGGCCGTCTGAACGCTTTAACTTCCTACCTTAACGCCTTATCTTAACGCCTTAACACCCTAGCTTAACGCCTTAACGCCATATAGTAACAACAACATTCCCATTTCTATGACTCACCAGGTGTAAAGTCTATTTTCCGGCTCTTTTCCGGGGAAAGTTTTACGTGCACCTATCGATTAGCACTTCGCAAGGATACCCTCAACGACCCAGCACGCCCACTATGGGCCTACCTCGACCCCAAAATGTCCATTTCAATGCCCTTTTCTCACAATTTCCTGCCTGCGCATGCGCACCATAGCCTCACTTCCATTCCATAACAGAACAGATGGACGCTACCCCACGAGAGCTTCAAGCTGATACCTCACACGACCCTTTCGTTCTTACTAAACTATCGGTCCACCGCGAACCCAAAACGTTCATTCCAATGCCCTTTTCCCACAATTCCCTGTCTGGGCATGCGCGCCATAGCCTTACTTTCTCTCCACACCCATCCAGTCGGCTGGTCTCCTACGAGTGCTTCACTAGGATACCTCACGCGTCCCAATGAGCCCAATAGTGGCCCACTCAGGCCCCAAAACGTCCATCCCAAGTCTGCCTATGCACGACGCATGCGCACGGTAACTTTTCATCGAAATTCAACCCATGGCCACGAGACCTCTCCTTCACGCCACGTGACGGCATCACCCTCGCCCTCAATAATAAGGAATTTGCTCTTTATATACTACTGATAATATTCTTGTTGAACAGTCGACAATTCGGTAGGATCGTGTCTTGTTTGTTTCTGGTTACAGTATTCTGTATCGGACGTTCCTTTCCTGGGGCGTTGTCAATTGGGGCGCTGTCTTGTGAGAGGTATGAGCTCACACATGGTTTATATCCCACTCTTGAACAAGTGGCACCGCCTAGCGGAAAGTAAGGGAAAGATAAATAGATTGCAGACTAATATAGCGCGAGATGCCTTCATGTGCCGTGTACATCGCACATGTGCAGTGAATGTGCAGTACACATCGCACATGTGCATTACATGTGAAGAACACTTCGCACATGGGCAGTAAATTTGCATTAGTAATCGCATATGTGCAGTAACGGTGCAGTACACACCATACGTATGCAGTAAAGGTGCCGTACTCAGAGGCACATGAGCGCTTATTTGGTATGCTCATACACACAAACAGACAAATATGATGAAAGAAGCCAAATCCTGACAATATATACCAGTATGAATCGAAAATATGTAGTAAATGTGAAGGTTAAACCGTTTATGAGTGATGAAATGTGTAGCTGACATCGTTCAAGAGTGATGAAATGTGCAGGATACATCTGTCATGAGTGATGAAATGTGCAGGTTACATCGGTCACGAGTGGTGAAATGTGCAAGTTACATCGGTCATGAGTGATGAAATGTGCAGGTTACATCGGTCATGAGTGATTAAATGTGCAGGTTACATCGGTCATGAGTGATGAAATGTGCAGGTTACATCGGTCATGAGTGATGAAATGTGCAGTTTAAATCGGTCATGAGTGATGAAATGTGCAGGTTACATCGGTCACGAGTGGTGAAATGTGCAGGTTACATCGATCATGAGTGATGAAATGTGCAGGTTACATCGGTCATGAGTGATTAAATGTGCAGGTTACATCGGTCATGAGTGATGAAATGTGCAGGTTACATCGGTCATGAGTGATGAAATGTGCAGGTTAAATCGGTCATGAGTGATGAAATGTGCAGATTACATCGGTCATGAGTGATGAAATGTGCAGGTTAAATCGGTCATGAGTGATGGAATGTGCAGGTTAACTCGGTCATGAGTGATGAAATGTGCAGGTTAACTCGGTCATGAGTGATGAAATGTGCAGGTTAAATCGGTCATGAGTGATGAAATGTGCAGGTTAAATCGGTCATGAGTGATGAAATGTGCAGGTTACATCGGTCATGAGTGATGAAATGTGCAGGTTAAATCGGGCATGAGTGATGAAATGTGCAGGTTAAATCGGTCATGAGTGATGAAATTTGCAGGTTAAATCGGTCATGAGTGATGAAATGTGCAGGTTAAATCGGTCATGAGTGATGAAATGTGCAGGTTAAATCGGTCATGAGTGATGAAATGTGCAGGTTAAATCGGTCATGAGTGATGAAATGTGCAGGTTAAATCAGTCATGAGTGATGAAATGTGCAGGTTAAATCGGTCATGAGTGATGAAATATGCAGGTTAAATCGGTCATGAGTGATGAAATGTGCAGGTTAAATCGGTCATGAGTGATGCAAATCGATAATGTATTATCGGGGTTTGTGTGATATGTACTGCACATTTGTTACACACGTGTGCTGTGTACTGCATATTTACTGCACATGTGCGATGTGTATTGCATATTTGCTGCACATGTGCGATGTGTGCAGCACATTTACTACACATGTGCGATGTGTGCAGCACATTTACTACACATGTGCAATGTGTACTGTAGAGTTATCACATAGGTGCGATATGTACTGCACATTTACTGCACATTTTTGATGTGTACTGCACATTAAGTACACTTGGGCGATGAGTATTGCATATTTTCTGCATGTGTATGATGTGTACTTCACATTCACTGCAAATGTGCGATATGTGTTGCACATTTACTGCACATATGAGATGTAAACTGCACATGAAGTTATCTCGCTCGATATTAATCAGAAATCTAGTTATCTCTGCCTTATTTCCCGGTGGAATATAAACCACGTGTAAGCTCATTCTTCTCGTTATATCTAACGGTGACACAACTCATCAATTTCTGTGAGATGTGTTTTTGAAAGAGCTTTAAAATCATTTGCCCTTTTATATTTGTATCTAATTCCGCTTAAACCTGTGCTAGGGGTGGTGTGATCAATTAAGTCAGGGTCAAGATTTCAGTCAAAGTGGCCACATGAACATTTACCATAAAAGCGTTGCTCTTGATCCTTGGGATTTCTTAGGGTTGAATATAGTCAGTACCTCAGTATTTTTCCTGCCATCTTTGCATAGTAGGGGAGGGAGGGAGGGAATTTGGCTTAATGTCACACTCAAGTTTGTTTCACTCATATTCTTTGCATAGTATCTTCTATAACTGGTTTTGACATGCCTGTACCACCAAGCGCCTTAACCCAAAATTTAACAAGTTTAATGATTAATATAACACACTGACGGCACGATCGATATTGTGCATTCTAATTGGCTTAACCCGGGTCTTTGTGTGTATGAAAGTCGTGTAACAGAATATCTTCATGGTGTACGGATGAGCAATCACAATCAAAGCGCGAGACTCATCCAAGATACAAGCCCCGATCGGGCATTCAGTAGCTAGCCGTCGTCCATAAAGGATTTACCTATCCATAATCGGAATACCTTGTTCATAAGATCCAGCGACGAACCCATATCACTGACCCGTATTAACTTCTCTAAATACAATTCTTGTCATTTTCTAGAGTATGTTTTATCTCAGTCACCATGGTCACGCCTTGGGAATTGCATTTATCAAATGCCCCTTGACGAGTTTGACTGTCCCGACAAGGCTATGCTATCAAACGCCTTGACTCAACAAGGCTAAACCATCAAGCAATCTGTTCCGACGAGATGTTACCATGAAGCACATTGACTTTGTTCCGACATATACTAGTGGTACTGTCCCATGTAATATTGGTATTCTGTCGTGTACTAGTTGCTTTCTTTCACGTACCACTGATATTCTGTAATGTACAAGTGGTATTCTGCCATGTACAAGTGGTATTCTGTCATGTACTAGTGGTATTCCGTCAGGTACAAGTGGTATTCTGTCATGTACTAGTTAATAGTAGGAAGACAGCAAACCTGGTCGCAAAAATGAGGCTGAGGCGTGAGGCCGGTAACGTCACTTTCAGGACAAAGAACACTTCCAGTTTAAAGGTCACTTCCGGTCACGTGACGACCCAGCAAGAGTTATCTGCCTCTAGATAAGATTGCACGCTTCAGTTACTTCAATGTTAGGCCCGATGGGCAACCCACGCATTGGCATTTGCGGTATGGGGTGTGACACCTTATTTTTTCTTTCTCACGCTGTAGAACACGATGGGAGGGGTCTCGTGGCCATTGGGTGAATTTCTCTGAAAAGTTCTGACTGCGCATGCATGGTGCATAAGCAGGCATGGTGGACGTCGAGGTGGACCAATATTGGTCCGATTAGGTCGTGTGAGGTATAAAAGTGAAGCACGCATGGGGGATCATCCGACTGGGTTGGTGTGGAGTGGAAGTAAGGCTACGGCACGCATGCGCAGATAGGGAATTGTGGGAAAAGGGCACTTGAATGGACGTTTTGAGGTCCAGATGAACTATCCATGGTCCGATTGGGTCGTGTGAAGTGTCAATGTGTAGCACTCGTTTGGGAGCGTCCGCCTGGACTGGTATGGGGTGGACGTAAGACAATGGTGCGCATGCGCAGACAGGAAATTGTGGGGAAAGTGCATTAGAATGAACGTTTTGTGGTCAAGGTGGATCAATATTGGTCCGAATGGGTCGTGTGGTCTGTTCTATTGAAGCACTCGTAGGGGAGCGTCCGACTTGACTGGCGTGCAGTGAAAGTAGGGCTATGGCGCGCATGCGTAGGTAGGGATTTGTGGGACGTTTTGAGGTCGAGGTGGGCCAATAGTGGGCGTACTTGGTCGGGGAGAGAATCCACGTGAAGCGCTCCTCCAGTCCGATCGAGTAATGGGTGAGTGCATGTAAAACTTTCCCAGGAAAACATCCGGAAACACGGAATTTACCCCTAAAATATGGAAAACCCTTATTAGCTCAGTCAATATGTGAACAAATAGTGCCTTTTTTCATAAATCCATGAAATTGGTATAGAGGCACATCGTGGCCTGGGCAGCATTTCTAGATATGGAGCCACCGCGAACTTTTCCTACGTAGGTCACATCCGCCATTTTAAAAATGGCCGCCAGAAGCTTATATTATCATCTAGAATCCTGCACTGTTTTATCTGTTTAGCAATATTTTTGTTGGTCATTTATCAGAATATTGATAGAAAATCCAATATCAATGTTAGACAAGTCATATGTCCACGACGGTCATCTTGGATTTCAAGATGGCCGCCATCTGAAGCCGAGTTGAGTCAGTAATTCATTAACCGCACAATGTATATGCATTATTCCTATTGATACACTATTATTTTAGGGGTATACCACGACGTATATTTCGCAATAGCTATGGTGTAATACCGACCACATTCGATTTCCAAGATGGCCGCCATCTGAGCCTTATTTTACTTCATATTTTTATATCTTATTCCAATGACCACTCGCAAACATCGAGGTTAGAATGGCTCCACTACAAATTTGTATATTCCAGGGAGGACATTATCGGCCATCTCGGTTTTCAAATTAGCGACCACAGGATTTTTTTCAAAATCTTATTAGCCAACCAAGTTATGAACTTGATTTGGAAATAAAACTTTCCATAAACACATGTCTCTCATCTTAACCCTACCTGGCCTGGGGAGGTACCAGAAAAGTGATTTTTTTTTCGTCATATTTCTTCAAAATTTCTGCTTTTCCGCGATGAAAAGTGGACAAAAACTATTTTATTTCACATCACATTAATATTTACTAATTTAGCATGCAGTTTTTGCGGAGAAATTGCATAAATAAAAAATTTGAAAAATCTAACCGAAAAATCGACCAAAAATGCCGTTTTTGAAAATGACGTCACTGTGACGTCATCGAAGCGGCCATCTTGGATTTTTTTACATTTTTTAGTAGAGCCTGAGTCAAGGGTATGGTGTGGTAACTTTCAGCTCCCTAGCTCAAGGTAAGAAAAAGAATTAGGGGGGGGGGTGGCATTTCGGTCCCCCCCCAATGCCAGGATACGTCCCAAAAAGCCCAGGCCAGATAGGGTTAACCTATACTACTTGCTTCTATCAGATTATGTTCATAACCTCGACATTTCCGATCCACATACTTACTGAATTATAATTATGTCTCCATACGTACTCGATAGTCTTCAAGAATCTTCAAATTGATGAAAGTGCAAGTTTTCATCAGGGATAGGCGTCTGTGCCTCCAGTACTATTACTATATATGATTATATATAATATTATGAATACAAAATATAGACTCTCCCTCTACAGTTCTCATGTGAACGCCCTTACCCTGGGATAAAAGAGACAAAGGTTACATACGATGGAAAGATCGAATGCTATTGTGCAGCGTATACCCATACAGTTTACCTAACACAATAATGCAACGACGTTACGGTAGTCCAACTCCAGGAAGTTGAACACAACATGTTATTCGACTTTGAACTATCGTCGCTGATGAGCTCATCAACGTATACAGCTAGAAAAATGTTTAATGATGCTGACAAGACAGCACGATTTTCATGTCATTCAAAATCGATGGATATTTGCAAAACATGTAAGGTGCTTAACGACTCCACGACCTCCGGATTAGTTACAATACGAAATATAATGCCAGTGACTATAGCATTTTAAAAGATAAATGGTGTTAATAACCAAACTTAAGAAACTTTGAGTGAAGATGCTAACCCATAACAACTTAACTAGTTTCTGTAGTAATGGTTTGCGAGACGATTGTACTCGTCACATAAGCACAGTATCTTGTACCCACCCACGCGATTCACAGTTTAATTCACTACTATTAAACCAAGACTAGATATAGATATATAGAGATATAAAATAATACATTTATACAGGGAATAACGTATACTTCATATGCTTTTACATATAGTTTGCTCAAAACATATAAGTCGACCCTGATCAGAAATTGAATGGGCACAAGCTGAAAAGCTGAGGCGTATGTTTTTATGTGGTGTACGTAGACAACCAATCTTAGAAGTAAAAAATATTAAACCGCCTGACTGCTGGATTGACGTTGTGACCCTATAAACTATTCTGCCATCCGCATAATTGAAACCACTAAGTTGAAACCACTTGTGGGGCACCTGTATAACGACATTCCCTTATTTGCATAATAGTTAAAATAGGATTTAGATGGGCAAGAGCCTGCTGTATTCAAATCGACATTGGCACCAGCTGATTCCGTGCGCCATGAATGAGATACTGACGTTGGAAAGAAGCCATGCTTTGTTCATATCAAATGAAATGTTCTTGAGGTAGTACTTATCTTAGCACCCAAGGTTTTTCAATCCAATCTGTCCCCATCCCCGGATATTCACAGGAAACTCAAAAAGATAAGAGCTAATATACTACCTCTCTCGTTTGTTTGGTTCAAAACATCATCGGTACTTTCAAAATGGCGGCTATGACGAGCCACAAAAATGTATACTTAATGAGGTTGGAATAACCGTAGAAGTGGAATACAAATATTTTGCCTGTATTTCCACTTCTCGAATGTATTACCACAAAGTGTCGCTACGTCCCCAGAGCTGTGAAGTGAATCCATTTAGACACGCTATAAGCATATTCAGCTCAACCTCCTGTTAAAAAATATTTTGTACTGTTGGTATTGTCACGTACAAATGGTATTCCGTCATGTAAAAATATCATTCTTTCATGCACAAGTGACATTCTGTCATGTACAAGTGGCATTTTTATGTACAAATGTTATTCTGAAATGTGCTAGTGGTATTGATATTCTGTCGTGTATAATTGACATTTCTCCATGTATAGTGATATTCTGTCATGTACTATTGGTATTTTCTCATGTACTATTGGTATTCTGTCATGAACTAGTGGTATTCTCTCAGGCACCAGTGATATTCTGTCATGCACCATTGGTATAATTATGTTATGTACTAGTGGCATGCTGTGATGTCCTAGTGGTATTCTGTCATGCTTCAGTGGTATTATGCCATATACAATGCTATTCTGTCATGTAACGATGGTATTCTGTCATGTTCTAGTGGCATTTTGCCATGTACAAGTGATACATATATATCATGTACCAATGGTATTCTGTCATGTACTATTGGCATTCTGTGATTTACAAGTGGCGTTGTCATGTACTAGTGCTATTCTGTCATGTACACGTGGTATTCAGTCATGTATTAGTGGTAATGTGTCATGCACAAGAGGTATTCCATCATGTACTGGGTGTATTCTGTCACGTACTATTGGTATTGTCATGCACTAGTGGTATTCTGTCACGTACTATTGGTATTATGCCATGTACTAGTGGTATTCTGGCACGTACTATTGGTATTAAGTCATGTTCTAGTGGTATTCTCTCACGTCCTATTGGTATTATGTCATGTATTAGTGGTATTCTGTCACGTACTATTGGTATTCTGTCATGTACTAGTGGTATTCTGTCACGTACTATTGGTATTGTCATGTACTAGTGGTATTCTGTCACGTACTATTGGTATTATGTCATGTACTAGTGGTATTCTGGCACGTACTATTGGTATTATGTCATGTATTAGTGGTATTCTGTCACGTACTATTGGTATTTTGTCATGTACTAGTGGTATTCTGTCACGTACTATTAGTATTATGTCATGTACTAGTGGTATTCTGTCACGTACTATTGATATTAATGTACTAGTGGTATTCTGCCATGTACTATTGGTATTCTGTCATGAACTGATGGTAGTATTCCATGTATTAGTGGTATTTGTCATGCACAAGAGGTATTCCGCCATGTAAAGTGGTACTGCGTCATGCACAAGTGGTATTTTGTCATGTACTGGTGGTATTCTGTCACGTACTATTGGTATTATGTTATGTACTAATGGTATTATGTATTATGGTATTTTGTCGCGCAGTGGTGGTATTCCGACATGTATAAGGGTATAATGTCATGTACAAGTGGTATTGTCATTTACTATTGGTATTCTGTCATGTATTAATGGTAACCTGTCATGTACTAGTGGTATTCAGTCATGAACTGATGGTAGTCTTTCATGTATTAGTGGTATTCTGTCATGTACAAAAGGTATTGCATCATGTTCTGGTGGTATTATGTCATGTACTAGTGGTATTCTTTGATATACCATCTGCGTTCTGTCGTGTACTAGTGGTATTCTGTCATGTACAAGTAGTATTCTGTGATATACCATTGGCGTTCTGTCGTGTACTAGTCGTATTCTGTCATGTACAAGTGGTATTCTGTGATATACCATTGGCGTTATGTGGTGTACTAGTGGTATTCTGTCAGGTACAAGTGGTATTCCGTCATGTAAAGTGGTTTTCCGCCATGCACAAGTGGTATTTACTCGACCCTCTGGCAGAAAGGCCTCGGCCTAAGAGATGTAAATCGAGTCTAAATAAAGCCTTTTATTATTATTATTATTGCATCATGTACTGATGGTATTATGTCATGTACTCTTGGTATTCTGTCATGCATTATTGCTATTCTGTCACGTAGTATTGCTGTTCTGCCATGTACTAGTGGTATTCTGTCATGTGTTAGTAGTATAATGCCATGTACAAGTGGTATTTCGATTATGAATGGAGGTGGATATAATTCCTGAACAATGGGTTTCAGCTAAATCATGCATCCTACATTGTCAGAAACCAGGAAACACTCGGAGAATGATAACGTTCATATCCAGAGGAAATGGTGGAGGAACTGGAGGAAGTTTATCATATGCAATCAATGCATGCATTCAGAGCCTGATGTCTAGATATATATCAAAATATTGTTCCAGGATCTCTTTTTTTAAATAAATGAATAAATTAACACAGAAATCGCTCAAATGTTCCCAGCTAAATAATTAGGATGTCAAACGAGTAAACTCCTCGATTACAATCTAGTAACTCGGCGGTAAAAGTGTTGATGATAAAAACAGCATGATGCCACGGCATCTTTGAGAACTTTTACCCGTTTGTATCTTGAGATGTCTTTCGATTATGGACACCTTCACAGGCGATGGTTCTCTTCTGAATGTCTGATCTGGCACTTTTAGCTATGCTGCGATGCTGCGTATATATAGCTATAGAAATAAGTAACAATATGACAAGAGAATATCATAGCACAACAAAATCAAGTCAAGACAAGCGTTAAATTGAATTTTTATGTATTTATTTTGCTTTATGAAAATGTTAAAACTTTTTTCTTTTCAAATCCGAAGAAATAGACATTGAATATGTCAATAAATAATTTTATTTTTAAGTACATATTATTTATTGACGTGAAAAGAGAGATGAACTGAGCCTTTATCGATAGAGCACCCCGTCGCAAATATTGACTAGAGATGCGAGTTGCTAATAAATACAGGTCGCAAACATCCTTAATAATATATCTGGGCCGCATACATCCTTGATAAGTTTAATTTGAGGACTTGCTGTTAGACAGTTTGTTTCCGCCGGATATCTGAATTCGGTAAACATGGGAGCGGCCATCTTGATATTGGACGAGTAACAGGTGTTTTCTCGAGCCATACTTCAAAGGCGTGCCATGGAGTGATCCAACTAGTTTCATATCGTAAAACGACAGGATTGTATCACCCGTTCGTGGTTAACACATTAATATTAATTCTGTTATAATGAATTCATCGAATAAATGTCCTTTAGTACTATTTTATTATGACTGAGAGACCAAATCGATGACCATACATGATCAAGTTATTCACCTGTACGTCTGCAGCAAAATGTTTGAGATTGAACTGCGAGTTACTAAAAACTCGAAACAGTAAAACACGCGGAGCGGATTGATGTGTAGAGAAAGTCGATCTAGGCTTAATTTACAATGACACACATCAATAAAGAAATAGTGGCTTGATGATGGGTCCCATATAATGCCACACGCGAACTCTTACATCAGGCTATATGAAGTGACTTAATATGTCAACCAGAGAACATTACTTTCAAAGTCCTAGTTGGACATGCGGTTCATGTGCACATTTTGCCAGCAAGCACTTAACTTCCGGCTAACCCCACACTTTCCAGATGGGTCATTGCGCGAACTACATTAGTCAAACCTTTAATGAAAACAAACAAATCGACGTTTTTTTTAACCATAATTGTGCATCGTTACCTGTATTCACCAGTTGCACACGTAATCGGCTTGTAATACGCAGATTATAAGCTACAAACGTTTCCGCCGGCATTGATGCATCTGCATCAATAAGTTTTCTTGTTGTAATTGAGGTGTGATATACGTATCATTTCCCAAAATTATGGATACGTTTCCGACCAACATATGCGATTTGACATTTACTCAAATAACACAACGACCGTACAAAAACTAAGGTGTCATATTGTTTAACAAAAACATCATACTTTGGAACCATCAGAATGACTAGTTGCGAATTATAATAAATTGCACAGAGTATGTCCCTAGAAACCAAAATAAGTTCACAGATGTCAACAGTTATGATATAGTATTTCTGAAATAAGATATGATAGTACAAAAAATGAGGCTGCTTTATGATTTTCTCATTCATCGCCCACAACATAAACAACAGGATTTCACCGTTTCTCTCGCTGCAAACGAGAGTTTCTCACGCGCACGCTTCATTCATAATGTACAAGTTCCCATTCATACTAAATATACATTATATACATCGAAATATGGAAGAAATTTTTTCTGAGAAAGATAAGTCCACAAAGTTTGAAGATGCAAATCAGCCTCAGACATCCATAATTTTCGATGTTCAGATTTATTTCATTATGTGAATAGCTGGATAGTTGAAATTGACCAACCATGTATTTTGTATCAGAAATTAGACAGAGAGGCGACCAAAACCATCAATGAAATTTTACTTAAATGACATGGTGGGTTCAGTTTCCGTCATCTTTGAAAATTTATTTTGTCCAATTTCTGACCGACAATAAAATGTAGTCATTTTTAACTCTCTAACCACATAAATAATAGAACATAAAATTACGAATGTTTGTGGTTGATTTTCCTTTTAAGGAAAAGAAAAGGCATTTCCTCCCTCAATCTAACAAGCAAAATATAAATTTGCAGAAAGTGCTTCTCATTTAAACTGTATGCACTAGTTTTCATGACATTCAATATTTGTGTACAATAGAAAACCTGGATAATTTAATATACATAAATATACATATACGTCCCCCATTTTCTGCTTGTGACTATTCTCATGTGGACATTATATCATCAGAACGTTAGTGCCTTCCAATGTTACATTTGTAACACCCAGGACAGAAGGGTGACATCAGAAACAACCATGTGATATTATATGCAAAAGATGAACTAAATTTGCATAAATAGTTTAAATTAATATCCGCTAACTTTGGCACAAGTATATGAACACTGGTAATATATGCAGATATTAAACGGTAGGCATCGACAAACTGGGCTGTACGTTTTTTACCCTTACTAAAATAATTCCATAAGAAAGAATGATGTAAAGGCGCCATTGAGAGTAGATTGTCATCATTGGGTAGTTTTTATCATGTGATGTTTAAAATAACAAGATTAAATTATATCATGTATGTTTAAAATTAGAAGATTAAAAGCACCTTTAAAACCATATATTATATAACGGCTACTGCAATCCGAATGGAAACATACACATGCAGTTGAATGAAAGGGAGCTAAGTTAAATTCATGTTGGTGGAATGTAACGACGGAGGAAAAATCACTTTGGATTAGAGTCTGCGCATGTGCAATAATTCATCTTTCATAACGCTGACATACTTGCCGTGAGGCTTTCATTTGTGTCGATCAAGTGTACTACATGTGCGTTGGATAATGCAACAGCTGGAATGCCAGTCTTCCTATGAAATAATAATAAACTTTAACTTATTTCTACATTCGGTGGTTGTATATTCGAAAAAAAAGACGCATATAAAATCAGTTTAGGATACAACCTTGATCGTTATGCAGTGAGAAGTATGTACAGATATACAAGGGTCTAATTATGGGACAAACAAATTAATACTGAGCAGGTAGAAGTGAAAATTCTGGACTATACAACTAGACCTGGATCACGATGTGGTGAGTGGGGTGTCCATATAAGGAACTTCATTTATTATGACAGTTGCCCATGAAGTGTGATATTTAACGACTTGGGAAACAAAATGGTGGTGGGCAAAAAATGTATACATATAGTCAGTGCATACTATAAAAACAACTTTAGCACAAATTACAAAATGCAGGCGATTTGTATTTAGAAGAGATGACACCAGTAAATACACGTCTCACATATCTTTAACTTTTCTCTTTCTCAGTTTCTTCAAAATACATAAATATATTACAACTTTACCGTATACATTTGACTGCAATATACATATAACACTGAATAAAAAGGCTTGCACTCTTTTTTACAGTAACGCTAGTGTTTCTTCCCAAGAGATTTTACTGTTCTTCAAAAACCCATCTCAAACTATTCCAAATACTGTCTGTCATCTGATTATGCTGATTTCAGAGATGCAGAAAATCTCTGAACATAATAATTAAACATCCAAATATGTTCACAAATCTTCGAGAGCATTTCTTCAACTGACGCTCTCTTCGGTTAGAGGTAATATAAGTCCCAAAGGAGCTTACAATGTTACTGTGAGGTAGCCGAGGCAAACATGATGGCACAACTGCTCGGAGATTCTGCGTAACTGCTCGGAGATTCCGCGTCCTTTAGGGTAACGTTCCCAGTCACGTGTGAGTTGATGATTCAGCACGTTTTCGCACAACTTTAGTACACGTGTATCCCTAAAGAACCACTTATAAGTTGCCACAGTCAAGATATGGAATATACCCGATTGGATAAGAAAAATGGAAGTCCCGGATGTTGACGTTGTTTCTATCTCTTTGGCTAGAGAGTATGTCATTTTGCAGGTGAAACAATTGAGCTTCCATAAGTTTGTCCATTACACGTCGGTAATGCAAATGGATTCATACTTGAAAATGGCGAAGATACGATTCCTCCCATACCTGTAAGAAAATTAAAAGATAAAAATAGACACGTTTAATTTTGCGCAATATTTACAAATATGTACAGAGACATGCATAATACAATATAGAGAAAAAAATCCAACATTAAAAGCATAGTATAATTGAATTTTGAATTCACAAATCTTTACAAATTTGGAAGTTGTAAAAAATCAACATGCATTAGACCTGAAATAGACAGCAGCAACGGAAATATTTCATCATAGGAGCAAGCAGATAAAAGTGAAAGAGATTATCGGAAAGTTAAATCCCACTGTTACTCTATGAGATCTGCTGTAAAAGCTTGGACAGTGCGATGTAGTTTATATAAGGGTTTTGTTAAACAAATTTAATCGTTTTGATATGTACCCTCAATTGAAGAACTCGCAATATCCAGGTTTTAATTTGCAGAGATCAACAAAATTTGGGCGAATTCAATTTGATTGACCATAAACGGCATATGATATTAGGTAAGCACTTGGTGGGTAATCACTTGTAACTGAAACTGTCCCTGAGAATTTTGTTAACACAAGAATCACACTGTCTAAGCTGCAGTACTTTTTCTGTTTTTTAATTTGGCGACGAACTACTTTTTTTTTTAGGTGAAAGTGCCCACCCACCTTGCAAGCTGGTCATGGAAGACCCGGATGCAGGCAGAGGGCTATAATTCGGACGTACCACTGGCGCAAAAGCACTTTTCTGTTTGACAGCAGAGATCATATTGGCAGGCGAGAAGGAGAAAATACCAGGGGCGCATCCCCCCACGGAGGGGCTCGAACTAGGGACAGATTGGTGGGACAGCGGAGGTGTAATAGAGGGCCCTACTGCAAAAAATCAAGAATAAAACGAAACACTGTTGAAATACAGACTATAAGTACGAGCACAACCAATGACACAGCGGACCCAAAATATGATCATACGAATGAAAAATCAGCACACAAACATTGGAAGATAATTGAATTAAAATTCGGATTTCACCATGGAATATAAAATCGTTTATGGTAAAATCTATGAACAACGAGCAATTCATATACAGGTTACTGTACGAAGCTCTGACATTAATAGTCAAAGGATTTTGTATGCAGCTTAATTGCTCGCGGAATAATACATGGTTGTTCTGTTTCCCGGAGAAATCAAATTTGCACAAATGAGGATGTAAAATGGCAAATGACAATAAAAATGGATGTTAGACATTTCCTCTTATCAACAAGCCTATCCATTCCATTTAACTCGGATGGCCAGACATCTCACAGGAGACCCGAGCGCGGAGTAATATGTTGACTTATAGTTAGCTTCGTATCTCAGGAGAGTTCGAAAGTAAATAGACTTTGTGGCTCGAGTTGATCCCCCTTCCAGGCCTATACCTTATTCCTAACATTGACTTTCCCCAGCACATTCATCGTTTTCCCCCCAAAGACACGCCTCCCATAATTTATTGATCACTGATAGATATCCGTCCAGTTGCGATATAATTCGGTACAAACACAGGGTCTGTATGCTTGGGAGATCTATTCCCTGTAGTTATTAAGCAGACGTTTTTTCTCTCCGATTCGTATTGACACAGTAATTTTGTGAAATGCCTCTCGTCCATTCCACCATCGTCAGTTAATATACGTGCGCCATCGAAAATAATTACCCTGCATTTGAGACGTATTTTGCTAAAACGAACATCATGGTTGTGCAAGATATATAAATAATTATTCTTGAAATTTTTCCGAATATTTCATTAACAAGAACGGCTTTTGATGGTATTCATCAGGAAGCTCAGCTCAACTTCGTAAAGCGTTAAAAATGAATTTAGAAAAAGAAACTCAAGTTTTTTGCGTAAATATCCAATTACATTTTTATTTAGATCTCCCCATGCATGCAAATGTATTTGAAAATCATTATAAGAAAGCAGAAAAAGCGTGAAATAAAGTTACACTGATCAGCATATAAGTAGAATACATGCAAAAAGCAAACTATAGTAAGGAATTGCAACTTACCCATATTGCCTAAAACCCCAGGGGTGCTATGATAACCATTCACACTAGGAGTACTATAACTACTGCTACTGCTATGGGTGGAACCATTGGACCCATAACCTCTAGGCGACACACTTGAACTTTGACCTCGGCCGTAACCTGATAACAGAGAAAAACGTACCAAATGATATAGATCTGTATATATATTTATAGATGCGTTCCATATTCTTATATTCTGATTCAAATATATATACTATGAAATGTATGGATTTTACTAGTTTACAAAAAGAGCGCGAGAATTTAAGCTTGAGAATATTTAAATCGTTTTAAATTTGGTTTAATTTTTTTTAGGATACATTTTCACGATTCTTACTATCAACCCATAAAATAACTACACAGTATACACTTCTAGATCACGCCAAGTGATATAACAAGATGAAGCATATATAGATGGACAGAAAGAGGTTAGAGAAGAGAGGTCAAAGGTCAAACAATGGAGGACTCGCTCACGGCTGCCGAGGCTATATTAATATTGTATAACATTTTCCCGGAAAGTGAGGCACTCTATAACGTGGGAACAAGGATGATAAATATCAATTTTTGAAATGGTACTGGGCCATGAAAAATTCATACCCAGTCAGATTGATCATACTGGAGTTCGGCGTTACTTAAAGAGTATATATTGATCATGTTGTAGAGTAGGAGAATATATTGGGAGGCCATCTGATCGGCCAGTTCTGGATTTAATTGCTGATTTATGGTTACCGCTTCGGGCTTTATACAGAAACAAACGTTTGAAGTCAAAATATTGTCTTACTCAGTCAGTGCCTTAATAAATAGTTAATTGTATCCTCCTTCAGCCAGAATGGTACACACATCATAATATTCACTTAACGAAATATGTATGATATTTTAGAGCCTATATATATAATATCTTCTTCAGCAAACTCATGTGATGCCCTTGGGGCAGAGAAATTAAAACTTATCAGAAACAGCTAAGATCATTGGGGAGTAAGGGTGTTTTCACATTGGTCATCATATCTGTAGATGATGGGATGATCAGCTACAGCTGACGTACATGTTGGAAATGAAGAGCAATTCGGTAGAGAATTTAAAATTTAGCGGAAGTGAGCTAAGCATAGTGGTTTTTAGGTTGTTTATACCAACCATTAAAAACGTTTATAAGATGTAGGTTGGAGGAGTGAGGAACCAACCTTCCTCCCACTGACCGTTAGCTGCCTCCTGGACACTGACGGCCAACTGACCAGTGTAACTGTTGAAACCGGACATGGCCGAACCGTTGTTCATGGCGGGCGATCGGGGTGGCGGTAAGGATAACTGGTTAGGATTTCTTGGCATGCTGTATAAAGCTTCGGCAAGATCGGCTGCTCGTTTCAACACTATTTCCTGCAAATGAACAGAGAAAATACATGAAATGTGGCAAATTCACAGAAAGTCAATTTTAAAACAGAAACCATATTCTATGTTATTTTCATACAAGTTAATTAGTCGAAATTTTGGAAATTATTCGAAGAGAAAGAAATGAGCTACTCACCTTAGGTAATCTTTCTGGGTCTCCAGGGTGTCTAGGTATTAGTTTCATTAACCTTTGGAAACCATAGTCAATTGTAGGTTCTGTCAATGCTGAAAGTGTATCAAAAGCAGCAAAAATTTAATTTGAGTGTCTAATAAATTTCTGTTTGACATAAATATCTTGAATTAGACAGTTTAAGGGTCCTGCTACAACAAGGTCGTCGTAATCAGTCGAAATCCAATATATGCCAAGCACACGACAGATCTTTACTGCCCTCAAAACTCATTTCAATCACACAAATTCTTCGATAATTGTTAAAATGCTTTTCTTCCATTTCCTCTTCACATTCTTTAGTTGGCAGCTTTTGGGTTCGAAAATATCTGGAAACTTCTTATGTGGTATACTGATTTTAAATAATGGAAGGTTCTTCCATTACCGCCGACGGTGTTTCTGACAAATTTACTTGTAAAGGATCCGTGGACGAACGCTGAGATCGTTTAACTTCACAATAGATTCTGGCTTCTCTTCCATCAGGAAAGAATCTTTTTCGCGGTGTGAGTTTGGCATGACCTTTTGACTGGGTGACAATCATAGACGAGTTATCAGCCTGTGGATGTCACTTCATCGCATATTGAAAATAGATACCCAACCAAGATTATCTCCTCTACTATGACAACCCGGAGTTGAGCGTTTAAAAAGAATTTCAATAACTCAACTGTATTATGACAGTGTAAAAATTCCTGCTTTCAAACAGAGAAAAGACCAGTTGACACACAATGACCACATGGAGGATCGAGATGGATCCAGTGACAGCGATTGTCCGCTGGAAAATGTCGTCTGCTCAACGCAGCTGTCTGACCCTAGCCTCGTGCGGAATTAGTTTTGGCGGGAATTCTCGCCGTTTTCTAAAAAGAACTCTTTCCACGACCAGGTAGGAGTGACAAGTCGACAAAAGACGAGAAAATTAACCAGCTATAGTTTCTTTAGTCAATATTTTCCTGTCGACCAAACTGTACGTTACCTCTAAGTTGCTCATCGTTTTTCTAGCTCAAACAAAATGTAAAGATGCCAATTCCGTTCGCTATAGCTACATCAGCATGCTACAGCAACAGCATGGGCGGAAGGTGCAGGGAATATTATTTTTAATTTTCGTGTACATCTCACCCAACACATTTCATCTTTCATGAAAAGTATACAAACAGCCTTAATGTGTACGCAAGCTAACTGATATCATATATGTAATTACCTTCAGGAAAATTGCCTAATGTGAAACAACAACAACCAATTACAATATATCATTAATTATAATTTTGGAAGAAAAGAGTAAAAAAGTTGATGCTAACCATTCATACCTGTGTAGACAAATCTTCCAGGAGCACCCTTACAGAACTGTTTGGATTTGTAGGAAAGGGTCACTTCTACCACGCCCGGAATGTGCCGAGGTGGAGTTTGTACCCGTATGGCGTGGGATGTTAGCAACTGTCAATAAAGCACAGCAAGATTATTAGCAATACCCAGCAAACAGTTATAAACCCACTGCCCAATTTCTATTTCATAGGATTGCCCCAGATTTCCTTTACTGTTATTATATTTTAAAGTCAAATATGTCTGCTTCGAGTAACATGGCCATATGGAGAGAATCTACAAATGAATCAAGCAAGTACATTTTTTCTATCGGTAGAGCACACTGAATTTAAGAAGGAGAAAAAAATATTCCAGAACCATCATCGCAAATTAATTTTCTCCCAGGGAATATTTCACGGTCCGGTTCGTGGCTGAGAGAATCATGAATGATTCATGGTAGGGCCAAGTCAAGAGAGTCCAGTATAAAAATGGCGGAATGAGAAACCGAACCCATTAATTCCCTTCCATTCACAGTTTCCTATCCGATGGTCCAGTCGCTATCATATTCATCAAGAAATGGGGAACTTAGTTTAAGTAGCACAACGTTGAACATATCTGCAGGAGTCGCTTCTTCTCAACCATGTGGACATTAACGCCTAAAGTTCATCACATCGGCTATTTCTCTTCTCGCTTTTTTCGTTTTTCCCTGTCAGTTTTTCATCTTGATTTAATATGATGATTGTTTTAATGCCGTAAATATTTTTGGAAGTCCCCACGCCTGTAAAATTGGCTCTCTGGCAGAAGTATCAATATTTCCCCCGGTGACTAACTGTACAGATCAAGTGTCATTTTTATCTTGTGAAGAGTCGGCTTTAGCTGATTATAAGCTTTGGAGGATGCATCATTACCAATTAGCGTTTATATTAATCACCGGTTGGAGTAAATCATGGACATTTAGCGCCTGTGTAAAATAAACTCCCAAGAGTATATAATTGTGTGAAGAAAATAACCCCATTATCTCTTCACCATATACATACTATAGAGTATATGTCTTCAGTCTATGTGTTCTTAGAAATTAATCAAATAACGAAGAAATAAATAAATAAATAAATAAATAACGTACGTCTGCTTTTGTGGGAATTACTATCATCAAATAAAATTTATTTTCTTGATCTCACCTCGCTCCAAACCAGCATAGTACCGAATACAACTTGTAAACCATCGAAGAAATTATCGCCCACGATGATGACCGTGGTGCCCCCTGTCGTCCAACCTTCACTGGGACAAATAGCTTTGATACACGGTGTGGCTGTAAACGACAAAATACAACGGAGAAAATGGTAAGTATCGCCTAAAACATTTAATACACACCAATTTACAAGACAACAATATATTCAAATTCAAATCCATTTTTTTTGTTCAAGCCAATGTTGCGAGAGGCCCAGTCATTTCTCGACGATGCAATCAAAATATGTAATAAAAGAACAACACCTTTCAATTACTATTCTCATCACGAATTACTTTTGCATAATTTCTAAAAATAAGTTCGAAACAATTGGAATCCTTGTTACCTTGACGAAATTGGGAAAGGCGAATATTTCAGACGTAAATATGCAGACAAGTGATATAATACCAAACTTAAAGTATTTGGACCCTGGAAAGCCAAGAATAGAACAAAGACAATGCACCATGCTATTTTTGTGTTAATGTTGCTGTGTCTGAAGTGGAAGAGACCATGTTGTTGTCGTGGATTTACTGGTGTAACTGAAATAGCCCGACAGATGGCGTCGTGTGAGTCATTAATAGAAGGATGGAAACAATAGTGGCCAGGTTATAACGGTACTGGTGGAGCCCGGGAAACTACGACACCTAGCATGCTGACATAAATATCACACAAGTCTTGAAATATGAGACGGGAGGAATCAACGACGGCATTATAACACATTGTTGTCTGTTTTATATTTCTTTCCATCTAATTATTCATTTGCAAGCTTTGGGCACAATTACGCTTTTAATATTATTCATGCGTAACCATTGAAGCATGTACGTAATTCCGTGCTGTGTTTGTATTAGCGCTATAGACAGAGTCGTTATAGCTTGTATTAATTCCATTCAAAGTCCGTCTACAGAAGGTATTGAACATGTGTCGATACATCATGTCCTAAATCTTCATAAATATGTAAGTGACAACTTTGAACAATCTGTCAATGTTTCATGAAATATCATTCTCGTATGTGTCCATATATATTTATTTTGTGCAGATTTGATTCTATATACAGAGCTACTGTCATAAAATACGTTCGCAGTGGCTATTGTTAGAACACGTAACTGATAGCTTAACTATAATGTTCACCCGAATATGAAGTGGAATTTTCTTGCTAAGTATCAGATTTCCAAATGAGAGACAAACCAAGATATTCAATAATCGTCAGGTTAATTTTTAATAATGATGACAAATAGAGACAAAATAAAAGGTGAAGAGGAAACGTTTTGAAATGGCTTGTATATTGTTTTGGTCTTGGGAATGTACATGTAAATCAGTTTAATGTTTGACGAAAAAAAATACTTAGTCAACTACTTCAAAGTGGGCTAGAGCGATTCAGGAGGTTAGAATGTTGTGCGGAAGCTATACGCTATCTTTTTACATCCGAAGTTTTCTTTGCTCTAGTGTGGTTCACTTGTCAAAACAGCAGGGTGTTTGTTTGGAGGGAAAACCCGCTTGGGTTTCCATGGGTCAAGTTGCCGACCGAATGATGAAGCTGGAAGGGTAGCCCCTTTGGAGCCGAGATATCTTCCTTCTGCTCGAAAACCTTATGGTACCAAATTCCCCCAAGGAAACTAACTCGCCATTAACAAGACTTCAAGGAAAAAAGTGATGTCGTTCTGAAGGAGCTTCGAAGTATACAAGGCAGCAATTAAGGCAGCAAAGACATACACTCGTTGTTTTCAGGTTTAGTGGTATTCAGTTTACCAAACGAACGTCTTCGTTGGTCGCATATTTCTGGCATTCTTCCTCTTTTCCGTTGAATGTATTTAGTAATCTATATTGTCACGGCCACTGGAACGAATTAGGAAAGTAAGAGTGGAAAAACGTTAGCCGTGTTTACCTATTTTTCTTTTATTTTTGCCGGAGACGAAGGTTTGTTGGAAGCAGATGGAGGAACTGCCGGCCAGATGGGAGTGATCGGGAAAGGGCTCCGTACAGCTGGGCAGATAGTCGCCATGTTATCAGCCTGTATTGTTATCACGAACGAAGGCACTGAGCTTTGATCGCCACAACAATTGTTCCAAGGTAACTGAAATGTTATACACGGGTTCCTCCTGTCACTGACAGAATGGTAATCAACTCGTCCATTCATGTCCCTCGCTTTTGCGGTGGTTCTCCGATCTCATCTGTTCCATGTTTGACTACATTAATATTTGTCGCTGAATTTTGGACATGTTCAAGTGGGGGCCGTAGCTGATATAATTGTGACAATTCACTGTCACTGTATCGTGTTTGAAAGCCCTTCTATGACTGGAGTCATTCCAGAGCGGGTATGCAGACTGATGGGGAATCTCTTCTATTGTGTCCACATGCTTCATTATCTAATCATAATTGAAACGCCTATATAACCAGTGGACTGGCTTAATTGCTCTATTTTCCTGCTTATCCATCGAGGATCTAAAGGGCACTACAGGTATATAAAATTATCATTCACTTCATAAAAATCCACTCATAATTGTAGAAATTTCTACTGCAACTCTGAGTAATCTTTAAATAACGATTGAATCTATTTTAAATTCTTATCCAACTCGCTTTCCAATAATGAGGGATTTATAACATTATTTCTGTGAAACGTTATATCTGTAATATTCAATTTCTATTTAACACAGCGCCAAAGTAGACTTTTGTTATCCTTTGATATACGATATAGTTTTTGCTGTATATATCAACATTTGCAATGTTACAAAGAACTTCCTGATCTTGTCATTTTATTTACAGAGACATCTCAAATGACGACGTTAACTTCCTCATGTAGTAATCCCTTCCTTGCGTCTCCGCTATCTATGCTTCGATAAAATGAAGGCGATCAACTAGAAGGGATTAACTTTTCAACATGGCTGACCTTTTAATCTCAGATTTCGCGAACACGTCATATATGAAAGATTTATGTGGGCCTTCCCATTGACGCTGACTATATACTTGATGCTTGTTACCAGTCGATATGTCAAGATTATCGTGATTTTCCAGAAGAATACAAGAACATTTTATCGGGTATACTAAATATATAATAATGAATTTTCCAGTAATGTTCAGAATAAAATTGTTTCTAATTTTTTCTTGATATTTTTCTCGTCAAATTGAATTCTAGGAAGGTGTGTCAACTCTGTCAACGCGTGTTAAACGCAAAGATCGATAAACTCTTTAAGAAAATCCCTGAGGTTTCACACTGCAATCTTTCTAGGCGGAGAGAAGAAGTAGGCAAATGCCAGAGATTTTATCTGAAAGTGTTACATAACCGAAAGTGTAAGATTCAGTGAAATCTTGGAAGTGGAAAGATAACAATCTTGACAAAATCTAAACACGGTACATGATATGTCCACCAAATTGTGACAATAATTTCTGGTTGAGCAGAAATCTATGCCCGCAATTAATTCATATGTATATCTCAGGGTGCCAAAGAAGGGAACAATACATAAATATTATTACGGAAAGAAAGAAAGAACAATATAGCCGAATGCATTAAACACAAAATTTAGCACAATAACATCTCAAATATCATCCTTGGAGAGAACAATGCTGACCCCTTCCTACCAACCCGCAATAATGTTCTCTCCAGTGATAAGAAATTATTACGTGAAATCGCTCATCTCAACATAGGGCGATTCCATGCCTTCAGTAACTATAACTTCAGTATAGTCTGATAGTTGAAGACGTCACCTCTTGAAAATAGAAGAAAAAAATGTTGTCGTTACTTAACTGTTCCACATACCTCCCTCAGTGGGGTCCAATCGCCGGTTTCGTCTCCCGTGTTTGGAATTGTTGTGAACAAACATGTTATCTGAGACAGCCAATAGTGGACCATCTACAATAACCGTTGTACTTATGGCAACCTACAGAAGTCAATTAATAGAACTGAAACGAATTGTCACATGTGATCAAATTTACCCCCCCCCCCCTCAGCCTCACACACACACAATATAATATGAAATAACTATTTCCATGGATTGTAACATGTGTCAACATCTGGCTCCGGTATATGGGCGATTGTTTTAATTATGGGCCGGTTGAATCCTTTTATTTTCTTTTTAGTAAATTGTTCATCATATTATCATTTGAAAATAAACTTACCTGAAATCTCCTCATATCCCTGGGATTGCCTGCGTTTTTCAAGCAGTTTTGGTTGCATTTCATGAAAAACTTCAAGAAGAATCTGAAATGATATAAAGCAGGATACCCTAAACATACCGTTTGAATAACCTCATTATATAGATTGAATAACCTCATTATATAGATTGAATAACCTCATTATATAGATTGAATAACGACATATATGTTTCCCGAGCAGAGGTTATATAAAAAGGTCAAAAGATTACACAAACTAGGAACTGAGAGAAACATCCAGGAATATATTACGACGCAGTCATTGCTAGTTTCGTGTCGTGCAGTGTATCTTCCGGGCAGGCTTCTGAATTCCAGAGAAAACTTTTCACTTGAAAGAACAACAAAACTGCCCGGCCTCATGTGGACAGCCTTTCATCGATACAGCTGTGTCTACCTCGATACCTCTTAACTTTTATCGCATTGGTCATCCTTCTACTGGTAAACAAATAAACACTGTGAAATATCAGGGTTTTAGCGGTCACTGAGTCGGGGGAAAAATTCAGTTTTGTGTAGGGAGCTGTTGTCGGCACCAATCAGTGACCGCAGTTGATTTTAATTAATCCTTACATCCGAAAGCTGCTGGAATAGATCCTTAAATATTTCAATGAAGAAGAAACTGATCTGAGCCCCAGCTCTGTCTCATTAGCCTCAAGTGAAGTGTGAACGTCGGATTCTCCGGACAGTCCGAGAGAACCAGACACTATCGGTCAGCTAATTCCACAGTGAAACCAACGGCTGACGGCATCTGTTGGTGGATACCCTTACACTATTGTGTAATGGCAAGTTACACTTGTGAGAATTTAGTCTGACCAGATAAACATCTTGATGAAAGTTATCTGGGAAGGACGGTAATCGGATGTTGAAAGATCCCTTCTCTAAGTTCTAATCCAATATAACAGCCTTACACAACTACCTAACACCATATAACAAACCAATGATTTGTTGCATAATGTCTCCAAGAAAGGGCAATCAGTCATCATTGACAACTCGTCGCCAGATCAGAAATTCAGTGAAATGACATGGTCCACTGAATGGTCATTGGTATGGATTTCATATCGAAAATCATATCTTGCCGTATTCATTCGAAACCGTTGACAGCTTCTCTCTTGCCAGAAACTCGCTTGTGTATTATTTATTTCCTGCCTACTTTGATTTTGGTGTTAAAATTGTCGAGTTAATGAAGTGTTAATGAGGTGTTAATGAGGTGTTTCGATTATGGACGCTCTATATTCTTTATGGAGGACGGCTGACTTTTTAATGTCGGACCTGACGCGTGTATCCATCATCAATAAAACACCAGTGGTATAAATCTGACTGTACCCTAATCTATGTATTCCAATAATAATTTTTAATTCCCATAAATTATTTGCGATGCTCTCAGCCACATTTTGATGGTTGGTTTCATATACAATCTTCGCCATTCTGACATTGAGTAGCCAGCTTTTATCATAAAGAATTTCCGCGTTCATAATCAATATACATCAATCACACGTCACTTTTAAAATAAAAATAAATACATTAAGAGGTTTTTTTTTGCAAGTAAGAAGACCAGGATCTACTTTAAATTTTGAATATCACGACATACACGGGAACGGATCATAGCCTAATCAATCATCGTGACTTGTCATGTAGTTTGCAGCATACATGTATATCGCCGAATTTGACGTGAGATTTAGGACCGTTGTGGTATATCCATGTCAAACTACCGTCGATATTACCGTTTCGTGACGTTGATTGTAACTGCCATGTTTTGTATATTATCTAGCAAACTCTTTAAGATTATTATAGGTAAGAGAATTAAGGGCCATATTGTGAGGGCATTGTGCAATATTACCAAGCAAAACGGATGCAAACGGTTAGCCTACTATAGACGACTATATAATACATTTGAGAAGGGTCAAAACATTACGTAAAATTTTCGAGACATCTTAAATATATTTTATTAAGGTCTGGTCGTAGATTTTGTTCAATCCGAAAACAACATTCATGCAAGTATTTTGTCACTATCGTTTTTCAAGATTTACAATATACAATGTGAACATTAGGTACTAGAAGGAAGGACGTTCAACCAACCAGCTTACACATAAAAAGAGAACATAGGCAATGTTAATCTGTTATGTGTTGGTTCAGAATTCTCTATGGAAACGGTTTTTGTAACATGGGTACTTTGTTCTGTTAACACCAACAGACCATACTTAAGTATCCAGTTTAAATGCTATTTTTCTTTCCTATCTTTTCTTGGACAAATCTATTTGATCATCTTAGTGCATGATAGATGACGGAATCAGGTATCTCTGTTAGAAAGAAAAGACGGAAGCGGCTGTAAAATCCACCGATATTTCACCCTTGACATATACGGAAGATATTAGCACCACATGCAAAAGAAACGGAGGCCATTTTAAGCTATTTGAACCTGAGGTAGGATGCGGTGCCGAGGCCTCAGACATGAAAGATTGCATGGCTGTTTCAATTTGGCGAGACCGCGTTCACGGTGCAAGGAGGGCCGAACCATTAAGTAATGTTGACAAGCTTGCATGATGGAAATTCTGCTTACACAAACATCAAATTAGTCCAGTAATTATCTCCCAGGCCTTTGTTGGACGGCACTCCGAGTTTTGTGTTCGCCATAATCAATGAAACTACTTTGCAATTCTATCCAACCTCTTGCAAGACCTTAACGTCACAGACTGCCAACTATATGCATCTTCGTGTAATGTGTATATATGTATTAGTTCACAATAACTTCATGAACTTACAAAATTCAATGTATAATCAAACGTTACATAAATATCATTCATTCTTCAAACCACCTTGAATGAATCAGGACAGATGAGCAGTCAAATTGTTTACCTATATTAATCCATACCTGTATATATAGAGTTACCGCCAATCCATGCAGTCATCAATATTTTATACTTGTTTAAAAGGAGAAGCGATGATTCGTAACATTGAAAGCACTATATGTCAGTTGCTATTATTTTATCTCTGCGATGACAATTTTGCGTTCAGACTAATTGCACATGTGATGGAGAACATTTCCCAGTTTCGGTCTATAATGTTTGTATGAGGCGCGTAAGTTTCAATGCCATTCCATTATGTGTCGCATTATAAATGAATTTTGAACGAGAAAACTAGCTCATTAATTTACTACTTCCATTTGACTTCGGTCCCAGGAGACTAAGGAATAATCTACAATATTCAGAAGCAAACCATTTTAGCTTCCAATAATCATAAAGCTCCCATTTAAGCCATTTTGCCAGAGAATCGCTGTCCCGAAACTCACTTTATTCGACGATATGTAGAATGTATAGGACCTACATGTTATCTGTCTTCCCTCATAAATGATTCATTCACTCTCCGGTTGAAAGTGTGTAAAAAAGCGCAGAAATCTCGCGACACGTGATCTGAGAACGGACACATCAATTGTAAAGCCAATCAGGAGTCACGAGATAATTAGACGAGACGTCAGCTAAAAGACTAATTCTTCCTTGTCCATGCGGAGAAAGAGCTATATGCTGGTTGTGATGTCGAGCTCTTTGTACAAGACTTGGCTGTTTTGTGAAATGTCTACCTAGGGAGCAGACCTGTACGGTTTGCCGTAACACCAATGAACAGTAGAAGAAAGCACTGCCTAATTGGTGGTCGCTCCTTGGGGGGAAAGGCAGGCCTACACAGTTAATTAGAGCTATGATCCTGTAAATCCACACTGAGCAGCCAGTAAACCTCTCCGTTGGCCTGCTATTCCCTAGCGGACACCCTCATTAGTACCTGCTCATGGTATACGGTAGTCGAAGGAGAAAGTTGAACTCTTCTACTTCGAGATTGCCGGACACCACCGCGGTAAAAGAGTCAATGAAGGGCACCAATAAACTCGATGCGGTTAGACAATGGAGTTCCAAGAATGCCCTTGGATGATTTGTTACGGTTTTGCAATAATGCGTCGGAATTAAGTCTAATAAAAGTTGATATTTATAGCAGGACTGCTGATTGAAGATTATTGCCAGTAGACAATGGAAGGTCCTCCGGTTTGTAGCTTTGCTTCATACCGCAGAGCTACAGAAGTCAATATAACTACCTTGCTAGTGGTACCCCAGTCCAATACGCTGATGAACAAAACAAGCAGTGTTCGATAAATTTTACATGTCGTGTGGAACAGCGCGGTTATGAGTTTACAGCGTTATTGAAATCTCGCGGAGTGATCCTTTAATCAGTCCCCGATCTCCCGCGTTTTTTGACTCCTGCCCCGGCGGTCGTCTGCCGGATAAATCCCGAATCAATGATCTCAGCAGCGGGATCCCGACACACATCTCAATACCCCAATCAAAATTTGTTCATTTTAGACTACTTAAAAATTCCATTTCACCGTCTCTGTTGTTTATCAAGTGAAATACCTCGATTTTTTTAGAATGCCAATATGCTACGCCGAGCAGACAATTTGATTTGGATAATCTTTCTATTTAAAACACACTGTTTTTTCACCAGCCATTACGTGGGCGTCAATACAGCAGTTATAGTGAAGAACACGAGTGAAAATATTTCTAAAATTCAACAATATGTTGCTGAAAATATTACAGAATTTCAGTTAAGCGGAATCATAAACGCGGTAATACATGAAACATTTATTGTAATATTTATTTTAATCCAACAGAAAACTCTAATCAAGAATGCAGTCAGCCACGTGAAAGAGTTGCGGACAGGAGGACACTGTAAGGAATTGACGTTTCACGCAGTGTTAAAGAATCAATGAGTAAATTCTACCATTAGTCATTGGGATGTGGAGAAAAGAACTGATGATCTAATTTGGACTGTAAATTGAAGAAGTGATGTATCGGCCATGCTGAATGAAGGCCTCAACATGGCTAGATCTGCTGATCGACAAGCGATCGGACCCGTGTCAATATTTAACGGCAGTACGCCCTGGCACGGTGTCGGCACCCAGACATCGCGCCACGAACAGGGCCACTGATAAGCGTGTGATGAAATCGGGATAAAGTCGATGCAAACGAGGAAAAGAACCCATAGTGATCGCTTAACGGTGGCATAAACGACTCACCAGAAGCGGCAACACTTCATAAATTGTATTACATTTTCATATGAAAGGGTAACCGTATCACAGTCTTTGGCGACAACAAAGGCCAATCAATGGTTCTGGACGGGAGCTGAGCGCTGATTAGATCGTTATGCTTGGCAAAGGGGGAAATTATACCGCGCCCGACTCCGGGAGAGAAGTTTGATAAATTAATGTGGCAGGCTTTATTATCTAATTGATTGCTTAAGTTAGTGACCTGTACTGCGGGAAGGCGGTTTGAAAATAGCTTTTACCCTGTTTCCTCTGGTATTTTTCTACCCGCTTCACGAATAGTTAAATGACAAGCAAAATACATAGACCCCTTCATCATTATTCGATTCGAATGTCCAAGACAGTTACCGGTATATATCTCGAAATTCGAATACAGACATAATTTTTCCTTTCTCAGGCATGTCATGCGGAAAAGATGACTATGTCGTTTAATAGGATCGTGTTTTTTAGCCAAAATGTACTAAAATTTTCTCTCTCGTTATTTCCAAAGGACTGTTAACGTTATATACTAAGCAAGAACTAGCAGAGCAAGGTAACTTCATTTCCCAGCCAGGAAGTTTGCCGAATCAGTCAGCGGCGGTGGCGGCAATGGTGCTCCAGTCACAGCCTGTGACAAATTCTATTACAGACCCGGGCCAGTGCCACCGGCCATTGATCACAAATTACAAGTCCATAATATTGTTTTAATAACAACTCTGGGGAGTAGGTATAACAAGATTCTACCGTTGGCCGAAAGAGGATTCAAGTTGTCCCAAAGGATACTTGGTTAAGTAGCTAGAACAGCGGACTCGCCAGGAACAAAATTGCTCTAAACATTCCCCATTTATGTCCCCATTCAGAGATAAATGTTCCCGGGGCCCTGAGGGAAAGCCGTTTGGCACAAGCCTCCTACTACTTGTATAACACACACTGATTGGTGCCATGATCCGATGGGGATAACTTGGCCCAATAAGACGGGGTTTTGTTTACACGTTTAACTCCGGACAAAAAAGTCCCAAGGTACTCATATCAACACAAATTACCATGTTAGCTGTATAGTTGCTTTTCCCCCAGAGGAAATTCAAATCAGGGTAATACTTGTTTGGCAAGTAAACTAGAGACATACACATCTGTTAATGGCACGTGAAGGTGGATTTTATGCAAATACAAGAGGTAAATTTATGCCTCAATGCAGACAAAATATTTTATATATTCTATACCAAACTTTTTCTTCGACGCCATTGGTGTCCTAAAACGTACATCATACTGACGATATTCTAGTTTACATTTATATACAAGAGTTACACATCGCATTCTTCATACCGTCCTGCTAATGAACAATAGCTCCCAATACCTCAACATTTGCGCGATTAGCCACTTCCAGTCGCTCGTCTTTTGGTTTTATTTTGGGTGCTGATGGCGGACAAGCGAACATCATTCCGGATTATGAGAGAGAAAGCAGCCATCAACGACAGAAGGTGACACGCTCAGACGATGCCGTCCAACCGGCTTTCACGTGCTTTGTTGAATAATCTTTTTCTGGAAATGGCTTTTACCGCACCGAATATTGCCAACAATGGCGAAGAGATAGTACTCAATGAAGCAGACGACATTTTCAGGATTACACGTAAATAATGCAACGGTTTGAGTCCGGCGAAAAACAAATGAGAACATGCTACAGCAATTGGCAATGACTCGGGCTTGAATGATCTTTTCATAACCATACATATTTGATGACACCATCCATCAGGGAGGATCTAAATGTATCCAGCTCATTGTTCACTCTTTAACTCTATACTCCGACTCTAGCCCGTCTTCTACCGTGTAACCACCACTACTATGTATGACCGGCTTTAGACTTCTTCCTTAATTGGAATTAATATTTCATGGTGTTTTGCTCGGCATTCCATACACACGTTATTTTCCTGGATAACGACCCGCCCGTCTTCCAGTGAGCTATTAGTGCCCGTACATTATACATCCGTGGCAGATTTTTGGACAAGTGTCTTGAAAGTAGATGTGATTTCTGACTGCCGCCATTGTTTCAAAGCTGATGAATTATGCACAAGACGCCTTCTATTAGTCAATTACGCGCCACTACACTTAATACCATATCGAAAAGCGGGATGTAAGTAAAGTATTGTCGCCTGAACAAACATGCATATCACTGTAGCCATTGACAACCTTGAATAACTCAAAGCGCAATCCTAACCCAGCATAAAGCAAGTAATCTAACGAATGGTCTCTCGCCTCAACAATGTCCCTCAATTGACTGTACTGGCCGGGATATTGAATACAGAATACAGATATCAAAAATGCTATCGTTCGAGAATGTTTCTTTTTATCTGAATATGCAGAAACATGCGGATCAATCTCGCGACACTTTGAAATCGTGATGCAATATTGCTATTTGGAGGACACCCTAATGGGCCATGTATGGGGCAACACTCCAGCAACTCATCGTAATATCCGGAGTACTTTTATCCAACAGCTATAGGTGATTTGAGGAGATTCTGAAAATAATCATCTCAGAACCTACAAAAACTAAAATTCATGACTAGATACGGATCGGGCACGTGACTTATAGAGATAGTATGATGTATATTATCACTCAGTACCATTGTCTACTAATTAGTTTAGTGGGCAGACCGAGACTGGAAGGACACTGTCTTGGAGAGCTTTCTTCTTTCCTCAATAGATCTCTCCTCTACCTGACATTTAGAGATATAAATCCCCTACAAATCTCCCTCACTCGGCCCTTGTAAATGATGCCGAGATTAGCGGGCTAAGAACTGTTTTCATCTGTTTGTCCGACGACTCAGCAACACCGGCTTATTGCCCCAGTCCAATCAATAATTAAATAGGGTTTCTATTCTGCTTCGATTGGCCCAATCCCCCCAGGTACCCTATCTAAAAGGCTCGACATGGTCGCGGTCGGAGCAATACCCTGTATCACAGAGGGTATTAGGGGCCGCGAGAGGGCGCTGCTTCCCAAAGAGCTAATCATATCTAACATCTTCATTCACCTCCGACATTTTACACACGCCTAACTACACCATGATACTGATGATATCTCCTTTGGAATGTGTCTCTTAATAGACCGACCATATCTGGTCAACATTCAGCTAGAAACAAAATAAAATGAGAGCTATGAGGAAACTAAATGGTTATACATAAAGTAAATAAGAGCCAGACATATGCAGATATTCTATTGATATACCTATGACAACTTTGATATTGTTTAGGATTATATTGAGATCAGTTTGAACAGAGAAATACTTCCCTTTGTAGAGCTCTTCCCGTTAGTATCTAAGACGAGTTCCTTTCACCAGAGAATTCTTAACACAGGAAGGAAGCCTTTGAAACAAGAGACTGAGATTAGAAAATGACCATTCGGCCCCTTACATTCCAAATAAGGTAGGTCATTACTGACATATTTTGTTGCTCATCTTGTGATTGATCATTAAGACGGGTATATCGCTGTGATAATGGTATCCAGCATGGGAATTGTTGACGTTTGAGCCAGTATGTTTTCATCTCTAACACCCACTTATAGACTACAACACCCCTCCCCTCCCTTGCAAATTTACATACATACACACCTAACAACTAGCCGTCGAGAGCCCATACGGTGTTAGGAGGGGTATCTTCCCCATCGATAAACATTTCACTCGTTTCTCAGCAATTGGCCACTTTGGAAAGGAAAACACCGACAGCGATGAACAGCAAACTTTGGACCGGGAGGCTGATGGTTATCAGATCCGAGTGATCCCCTTAGGTCAGAGTGGACGCATATGTCTTTAGTCGTTTGCTTCGTGAATATCAATATTTTTACAGTGTAAGCTTATGACATTTAAGCAAAAAGCGGGTTTGTGAAAATTGAAATACGATGCTATACAAGCGCGAGAAGCCCGAGAACTTTAGAAGGAAGGTATCAGCTCGAACGAACATCCTCGCATGTGGGGACGATCATGGACATTGTAAACGCGTTGCTGGAAGGGTTGTTCGTGGCAATCCCGCTTGTATCAAAGAGAAACTCTCGGCCTCTGATACATTCGTCCCCGGTAAAAAGGAAACCGCGGCTCCTAAAACGTCTCCAGGTGCTCCAACAAGACCATCCAAATTTCAAGAGACTCCAGCAATGTCTCTCGAAACCGGGTCGAGAATGTTGACGAGAGTTGAGCAAAACGACCGTCAACATAAAGACAATTCTGGCTATCTGATGGAGACATGGAGAATGACGCTTGAAGGAAATGATAGCAAGCCCATAACGTCTCGTTGTAGAATTTGCAGACAATACAGTCTTATCACAAAATAGCTATACTCTCTCCCTCTGAAGGATAATCCATTAAAATTAATGAATTAGTTCTACCTTGGAGGATATGTTATTGGTATTCATAAACAACATTTATAGTTTAGAGTTGAGCAAAACGGTTGAAAAGTTTCAAAACTGTTTCAAATGCATTATTGTGATTCATCGTGTATTGAGGGCTCAATGTGAGGAAAATGAATGTTACACAAACAGCCTGGTGTGACCCCGGATTTCCGCCTAGTCACCATTTCTCATTAAGCTTCAACCATTGTCTGCGAGAAAACGCCAATACAAAACCCACTGCTTCAAAACACATTAATCCACATTCAAAAGGAATGTTTTTGAAGCTGGAAACTTTAGGAAATCACCGGGCATATTAATTTTGTTTGAAGAATTCGAGGGTAACAATGCATGAAAAGACACACAGAGTAACATCCATGAAGCGGTCGAAGAGAGAAAATGGAGTATCCGGTCGGGGTTTTCTGCCGTTTAGTTTCGCACACTCATAAGCTCTCTAATTCTAAGGTTGATTATCCGGTGGGGCACAGTAACCGAGTCGACTCCGATGTGTACACCGGTAGTCTACACTCACACTGGGGAATAAATATTAGCCCGACATGAGACGAAACAGGGGAAACACATTATCCCAGAATATAGCGACACGGCTATAACGCGCGAAACTCCATCGATCAACCAGGCTGTTCACAAATGTAATTTAGTGGGGCAACAGAACCACGAGACGTAGAACACGGACGTGAGAGACAGCCAACACTGAAAGTCTAGTTTCCAGGTACATGTTCTATGGCAGACAATGCCAATGTATGCCATACGCATGATTGTATTTTTAGAATATGACAATTCCCAGTAGCATTTCTATCTCATCGTTTAGATACGGAATTATGGAAATAAATATATAAACCAAATATTTACTATATATAAAAAATGAAACGGTATGACTGGTCGAACAATTGGGAGATGAAATAATGAATGCTCCACGTATAGACGACTTACCTTGTAAACTTTCCGGTTCAATTTCTGAATCCTCAAATGAAATACGAAATCGGACTGTTGTGGGAAGACGGACTTCATGGGTGTTTTTCAGTTTCGGGAACGTCCGGATCAGTGGTTATCTCAGCCACCATGCATATAGCATATTCATAGTGAAATTATGTTTCGATAACTGTTCGCTGACTTTACAATGTTGACAAGACTTCCATCATCAATTCATTTTTGAACTGAAGCTACAGAGAAATGGCATCAGCAAAAAATATGACATGCGTCCATGTCTCTCTGCTATCATATTGCTTCAAGATTGTGGTTTTAAAACGGGCTACGATATTAATGAAATAAAGTAGTCGACTTCCGCCTGGAGGTAAGGACCCGATTCCCCAGGGAAACCTGGCTTCAACTAAACCACTTGCCCAGGTAATTCACTTATAGGGCCAGGAAGCTCCAAAAAGCTAGCACACACTTCAGAAGAAGATAAATGCCACTTCAAAGGTGGAATAACCCCTCCACTACAAAGCAACGACGATGATCCGAAAATAAAACTCTTTTCGGAGCTTTAAACATGTCTTGCCTTTACTTCCCTCTTTCCCATGTATTAAATACACATTAGGTGGAGATTATTTTCACGAGAATTTCCAATCCCGATAATTTTTCAAATATTAAACTATATTAAAACTATACACACCGATGATATAAACTATACACTCCTATAAACATAATTACTAATATTCTCTGATAATAGGCAATATTTCAATTAAACCCTAATTGTTTTGACGTAGTGTCAACGCCGGGATACTTCAGTGCTCATTGTCACGTATTATCACAAGAGAAGACATCAATTTTGTTTAATTGAGTTTTGAATGACGATCAGCGCAACATAACTGATGAGGAGTGGTTTTGCCGAGACTCGTATTCTCGGTCACGTGTCCGTGAGTTCGCTGGTTCATGAGCACACGCGCCACGGAAATATTGCTGCTGAAATTTCATCCCGAACAACTTGATTATGTTTTTGGGGGGTTTTTCAATGACTATTATTGATTTTTACGCTAATGACAAAGTAAACACAAGCGTTTTATACGAGAAGAGAAACATTACCAACTGTAAGCTGATGAATGTTTTCAAAAATTACATGGAATTGTCCACGATGAAAGGCAGAATTCAGGTCTTTTGCTGGCAGCATTTCTCAAAGACAGCCTGGTTAGGGAGGGGTGATTGCGACAAGAATGCATGTATTGAGCACGTGTGATCTCAAAGGTAAACGCTGGAATTGGTGAGCAATGAAAGGCGACCACCGGCAAGTCGTTTGTGATCGTGCGCCACTCAGCATAGAGCCACTTCAGGAGCCACTTATCAAAGATAACTGTTCTCAAATACTAAAGCCACAATCATCATAAAGGCGCATGGAAATATTCCACGAGAGAAAACTCCTTATTGTCGAGAGGTGTGGAGTGTAAAAATTGATCTAGACGCGAGAGCGTGGAGAAATGTGTCCAGCAAGTCTGTGACTTTCAGCCAAGGAAGACTCCAGTCTTCGATGGTCTAGCACTGTACACACACCCAACTAGCTCCGACATATCGTGCGTGAACGTTTCCATAAATTGGCACTTTCCCTTAGCGAAAACGAAATTCATTAGTTCTTTTCCTTTGACTAAACGTCATGGGTTAATTTGCGACCCGGTGATAAAGGCTTCAACACCAAGGAGGCTATAGGAAAGAAATCATGGCGGTGAGGAAATTTCGTTTTGGATGATCCGCGAAATATTGTTAGCAACACTAAGAATGGTTGGATGCCTTCAATTTGCGCCAGGGGAAAATTAGACCGTATTTACCGCGGGACAGGTGTTGAAAGCGCGTGGAAATGGGGGGAATGAATCAAATCTCACAGAGTACACTCGCGTACTTAGCTAATCATTAGAGTTGTCTATGAATAATTCAACGGTTATGAGAAACACGGCTGACAACGCGGTTTATACATGCTTACATAAAAAGACAGCTTTTTATTCTTCGCCGCATTTTCCCAGTTGGTCAGAATATAATGCAGGTTGTCATGACATTCTGCTCGATGTTAGAAGAACAACTTTGTTGAGACTGCTATATGATAAATACATTTCACGCCAAGTAAATTTAGCTAGTGTATTTATCGATGTGTTATACTATAAATTGCGATTTCTGAGATTATGTTCACATGAATTCTCATGACGTTTGTTCGCTATCATATTTCATGAATTATTTCTTAACACCAATGGCAATATCTGTATGATTTCTATGTGTTTCATATTAAAGGTATATGTATCAGTACCAATGTTACAGGCTATTGAAAAGTAGCAGCATAACTGAATCAGGACTCCATTGTTATTCGGGAAATTGTGTTACAAATTAAAAAAAAATCACAGGACTAAAAAGGAACAAACATCTTTGAAGCAAAAGCATTCTTTGGAACAGCACAGATGCATATTTAAAAATGTTGACCCCTGAGGGCTGATGAAACGTTGCCTTGGATACCGGGACATTTCCAGAATTTTCTACACGGTTTTACTAACGTACAACGGTGTTATGCACAGGTCTAAGTAAAAAGAGACCCAGTCTGGAACTTTTCACTTCCTATACTTTCATCGTGGCTAAAAAGATTCGCAAACCTCGGTCGGAGAAGAGCCATTATAAAAGCGCGGACCCAGGCGAGAACAGATGTACATTTTGTCACAAAGCAAGTATTTGGGGAGCCATTTGGCCTGTAGAGTATCCGGCTTTGATGCCTATTGTCTCAAAGCCAGTCAACGACGGCACCAGTTAACGGTCTGGAGCCATGGCAAATCCTTCCAATACTTCCCCGACCCTTTCTTCCCGTGTAAAAACCACGGTCTATGTGTTATATTTACTACACAAAGGTCTAACTATTTAACAAGCCAGCAATAATAAGGTTGTAAGGTCCCGGAACACTCGCCAAAGAACAGGAGTAACACGCTAAATATTCCTGTTTTACTGGGTGGGCACACAAAGACCTAGTGGTTGAATGATTCACCCATATACGTCATCGTTATCATCTCTAGTATAAATTTTAAAGTGCACATGTAGTACCATTCTTCCATATTCAGAGTTTGTAACCTCCTAAACTGTCCGCGTAATATAATTATAGAAGTATCTGATGCAATGAGGATGATTCAGTACTAACATATGAACGGCAAACTTTTATGTTATGTTATAGGGTACTAAGATTTTAAAAGATGACACCGCTACCGGCTGATGCTATGAATACAGAACACTTTCACTGAAATATCACCTATTGGCAACATGTGAAATACAACCGATGAGGATATGTATACAACAGCACATTATGTACTAAAACTTGCACATTTACAGCATCTCTATGTGTGGTTTGTATTTTGAATTCATTCCTGCTCAAATATATAACCCAGACAGTTTTCCACTTGGTTTGGTTTGGTTTGACTTGGGGTCTTAATACCCAACTATCATTCTATTCATGGGTTTCCCCGTACCATATATAAAGGGAACGTGAAATGAAACTGCCGAATGTTATAGTCGACTTAATAAGTTTCTCCTGAGAAAACACATTTGGGGGATTACAGAAAAATGTATGAAGAAATTGTTTAACATTTCGCACTCCTATAGTTGTATGGGTTACAGGCATTGTTCCGTGGGCCATGGTTATCAAATGTTTATATTTTCATAAAATCACAATAATACTTCTCAATTCCTTCCATTGTTATAGACTATAACCATTGTTATATCAATTTCAGTAAATTCGATTACCATGTAGTGTTATTGAAATTGGCTGAGAATTTAAACATTCCGCATTTTGTGTCCAGAGAAAGAACAATAAACAAAGTAGGTCTAACATATTTTCTCGATTTTCTGATATCTGACAACTCCCCTTCCCTCCATATAAATGAGATTTAAGGAAGTATCTCATACAATTGTGTTAATGATGAAGGCTTCCCCTATACTTGTGAATATCCAGGAGTGGCGGTATATTTGCTGTTTATCTTTGTGAGAGAGGGGTGAAGGGGGATATACAGCCGATGTATCGCTTGTGTCAGGTTTGAATAGAGAAATGTCAGTATGCTCATGTAGACTGTGACAATGGTATCCCCCAAAATTCAATAAAATATGAAACACATGGTCAGCTGCAAAACGAACTCATTTCGCTTAACTATTGCTTTGTCTTTTCGTTGTACAGGTTCTGCAGCGATTGGCTTCATGTAGTCAGGAATGTCCTATATATCATACTAAAATGTCTAAGAGTGACCTTTATATAGCCACGATTGTCTTATATATGTCGGATTAAAATCGTTGTAAAGTCAAGAGTGTCCTATATATCAGATTGAATGCTTTATATAGTTATGAGTTTTCTATATATTAAATTAAAATAGGCGAGAGTGACCTATATGTCAGATTAAAATATTTACATAGTCCGATACGCCAGATTAAAATCGCTATATATTTAAGAGTGTCCTGTTTGTCAGATTAAAATCTCTATATAGTCAAGAATTTCCAATATGTCAGATTAAAATCTTTATATAGCCAAGATTGCCCTATATGTCAGATTAAAATCTTTATATAGCCAAGATTGCCCTATATGTCAGATTAAAATCTTTATATAGCCAAGATTGCCCTATATGTCAGATTAAAATCTTTATATAGCCAAGATTGCCCTATATGTCAGATTAAAATCTTTATATAGCCAAGATTGCCCTATATGTCAGATTAAAACCTTTATATAGCCAAGATTGCCCTATATGTCAGATTAAAATCTTTATATAGCCAAGATTGCCCTATATGTCAGATTAAAATCTTTATATAGCCAAGATTGCCCTATATGTCAGATTAAAACCTTTATATAGCCAAGATTGCCCTATATGTCAGATTAAAATCTTTATATAGCCAAGATTGCCCTATATGTCAGATTAAAATCTTTATATAGCCAAGATTGCCCTATATGTCAGATTAAAACCTTTATATAGCCAAGATTGCCCTATATGTCAGATTAAAATCTTTATATAGCCAAGATTGCCCTATATGTCAGATTAAAATCTTTATATAGCCAAGATTGCCCTATATGTCAGATTAAAATCTTTATATAGCCAAGATTGCCCTATATGTCAGATTAAAATCTTTATATAGCCAAGATTGCCCTATATGTCAGATTAAAATCTTTATATAGCCAAGATTG